>MU187244.1:56577-77634 GCA_016904865.1 Pissodes strobi | reverse complement strand
AGGCTGCAGTTTTTGTAATGTTCGGTTGTTCGTTCCGAGTAATAGGAATGGGTTATCCTCCCGTGATTGTCGCTCTCGATTTAGATTTTTAAAGGTTTATCATTTTTGCAGGAGTATTTCCTAGCATTTCTTGAAAAAATTAATTTTGGTCCATTAATTGTGGCTTCCGCTGTAGCTTACCATCATAATAAACGAGAACTAAGTCGTTTATTATCTTAGAATTATTCCTTGTATCGAAATCACTTGGCATGTTTCAGCCCATTACTATTTCTTGCTGTTCTGACGTAGTTTTTTTAATCCCGTAGAAGGAGAAAGGCAATTGACGGAAACGAATCTAGAGTTCTTCTAAGATTACCTTTCAAGGCGAGAAGAAGGTTTGCCGTGAGTGCAGTCTTAGAGATTCAACATTTAGTTTTGTGATTTAATTCCACCCATTGTTTGGGGATATATTGTGGTATCGCTTGGTGTTTTGACACGACCGATTTTTTGGGATCTAAATACTGTACTAGGTAAGCATTTTCTCTAGAATTATTTTTTTCCCTATTGCTTGTGAAACACGCGGACGACGCCATGACGATAATGGTTTTTTCCCTTATTTCTAGAGGCGTTCAAGTTCGTCGAATAAGACCGAGACCGTCGAATCTCCCGTACCCTCACACACTAACGAGGTAATTATTGCTACAGTTTTTTTTGTCCAACTTAACGATTTAATTGCTTTATCTGTGTTAATCTTTTTTGTGCGTCGTTCACCATTTGCTTTGCGTCCCATGCGTTAACTTATCTACTCCATTTTATCAAATCTGAATTTTTATTTTAATGTAACTTGAGTTTGAAAATATGGGGAAGTTTATATTTTCTTTTAGGGGAGACTCATACCTATCTTTGTTTTATTCAAGTTGCCTGTACCTCAGTATTTCTTTTATTTGCTTATGGTCATTGAAAATGCATTGATAACTTTTAGGGGAATTTGTTTTATAAAGAAAATATATTTATGCAAGGGGGGGCTATAGTTCTTTTTATTAAAGTAAGGGGGCTTTATCTAATGCGTACTGGGTTATTTCAGAGTTTAGCTAGCAGGCTAGAAGCAGGTTTTTCTACCAGGCCTACAACTTTCAAATACCAGGCTACTACATCAATTAGCGGGCAACAGTCCAATTACAGGGTCACAACTTTAATTAGCGGACCACAGTTCAATTTCCGGGCTACTTCTAGCCCCAGGCTACACTAGAGCCAATTGAATGGGCGAGTTCTCTACTAGTTTCGTCCTCAGGGCCAGTGCCCTAGCGGTACCAACAAGTGCCCGGCGCCAGAGTTCGACCGGATCTAAATGGTATTGTACTGAAGTATTTGTCTTAATTATTATTTCATGTTGTTTATTTATTTTTGTGATTAATTATAATGAATTTGGCAATATAGATGGTGCCTTAAAAGAGCCAAGTTTCATTGTTCATTTATTTTTCTGACCGCTTGACGTAATTGTTCTTAATTTATCTCTTTTTAATATAAATCAAGCATTGACAGCCAAGCTTTCAATAGTTTTATTCTAATTTTATTCCTTTCATTAATTTATCGAGTCATTTGATTTAATTATTGTGGCCGTTCATTGCTACATATTATTATTGTTACATTTAAAATCGGTGCAGCTATTAGCGCACGCATACCTAGATGTAATTAGCTTAATTAACATCAAAGTGATCACTTCGGTTTGTAGTGTTTAGTGCATTTAGTTGTAAGGCATAGGCATACAGTACCGAGCATTAACAACAGAATTGGTCTCGGTACAATCACCATATTGTACCAATTATTAGTTTAAAAAAAAAAGAAGTTAGTAGCAAATATATTGTTCCTTAAAATTTAGATTGTGTTTTCTTGTTTTCTTGTTAAGTTAAGGTTGAGTTAGTTGATTTAATATGTGGATCTAGCCATCCTGCACAACACCAGGGGAGCTTTTTCAGTTATGTTGGGTCAGAACTGGTGGCGCTCTAACGACTCAACTACCGGGGCCTTGCATTTGTAACACGACTCTCCGGGGCTAGGTTTCATTTTAAGTAAAAATCTTTACTTCTGACCAAGAAGAAAAACGTGGTGCAACGTATTGGTTTAGAACTTGGAAACTGAAAGTTTTCACGGTAATGATTTTATATGTTCACTTGAAGATTTAACAAATATATATACAACTAGATGATAGACTACAATTATCTCAAACATAGTTCCCAGTAGTTGTAGTAAAGTAAGAATCTTCTCCTGTACCGTATAGAACATTTATAGTTCCAATCTTCAAACATTCTGAAATGGAGGTGAAAAGCAGTCATTCTTCTAAAATTCTCAAGATCATTCATAAAATCTAGGTCAAGTGCATTTATTCAAGGTTAAAAAAAGTACACAAAGGCATGCGGTATCTCCCAAATATTGTCAAGGTTATATCAGCGAATATTAACTACGACAAGAAGGCCCACTTAATGGCCAGAAAGCGCTACAAAGGAATCGTCGTTGATTTTCTTCGTTGCCTGGTAACGATCAGCAAACTCCACCGCACACAGGTTGAATTTAAAAAAAAGCTGGCCATAAACGATATTTTCGTTTGCGGTATATTTAATCAAATGTATAACGAAATTATTTATAGCACTCTAATACTCTAGTTGGCATTGGAAAAACACAATTGATATCTTCTGAATTGTTTGCAGCGCCCTGTCAAACTTACGTTATGGTTTTTTTTATTATTATCACCAAATAAATATTTTGATAAAGTTTGTATTCAACTGGATGTTTCAAAAATCAGTTAACGTTTTTAATTAGTTAATATTGATAACAATACTCAAGGTATGTAATAACTAATATTTAAACGATTTTGATTTTGTGTTAACGATTTCACCATATTTCCGAATACTAATATTCTGACAAAAGACATCAAGAAGAAAATGTTGCTCGAATTTGTCCCATCTTTTAATATTTAATTAAATTTTGGCGTTTTGGGTGATTTTAAAATTGGTTAAAGGTTTCGCACAATTTTACTGTATATTTCATTCCTATTTTGTAATACAACACAACTAAAAAATAGCGATATTATCTGATATCGAATATTGACTCGACTATAGAATTTAGGCTTGAAAATTAATCTGACAAAAGAATGAGTTGGTCTATGGCCGCCGCGTCAAAGGTCGCCTGCCAACATGATTGTTTTACTTGTATCATGGCCTGCCGATATTCTGCTAGTATTCGCGCGGGGAAGGAGACACACCTTTGACATGCCGCCGCGGAGAATGATCCTTCTTATCATATAGTTTTGCCCAAATACATAATAAAAAGATAAAGACTGATGTACTATACTGCTAACGTGCTAACACTTCGTTGAGGTTATGTGTTGGTGTTATACCTAATTGTGCAACAACTGTAGCCAAATTATCAGAAAATGACGCGTCGAAATGAGGATCTCTTATTGGCTAAATTTTTAATGGGCGCAGTTTTCCCTGCTGCTGTCTTGTTTGAGCATTTACGTTTCTCTGTTTTTTTTTTGCTTCATATGTTGTACTGAAAGTATTTTCAAATGTCATTTAAATTCAAGTTTAAATTACCCTTAACGCAACGCATTATTAAATTGGAATTTTAAAAGCTATATCTGTTGTAAAGTCATCGGTACGGGTGGGCAAGAAATTGAATAATCGATTAAACTCTTAATATTTTAGCAAATAACTAAATAATCGATTAATCGAAATATTCAATTATCGATATTTTCTGAAATATTAATCGGTAAGTCGATTAATCGGTAATTTCTTAAAAGTGAATCGAATAATCGATTATTGTCGCCCACCCCTAATCCCATAATATTGTAGTAAGTGAAACTGAAGGAGAAATTTCGGTAGAATGATTATTGCTGATGCAAGACTGATGTTATTATAAAAAGAGGTAATAAATACTTTGGCTGAATCAGCAGATAAAAATTTATAATTTAGTTTTAATTTGTAAATATGGCTTTGATATTACCTTCGGATATTCAGAATATAAGCAAGTGTTTTTGAACAACAGCTGCACTGATGCTTCTATATTTTTTACTAGTTGCGTCCCTATTAGATCAATTTTTAAATATAGCGATAACTCTGAAATACATGTATGGCAAAATTGCAGGCCCTCATCAACCGTTGCAAAAACAAAATTTGGATCATCGAATTAAAAATTTAAAACCCTTTTTTTACAACGAAGAAGCCCTTAATTTTCAAAATCCTTTTTTAAAACGATTTAAGAACATACAAATGATTTTTATACATGATTTTTATCGTTAGTGATAATTGATACTCCCTATATATAAATACAGATGATGAGCAAACAATTCAACAATTATTTGTCTAAAACACGATATATTAAACGTGTAATACTTAATAACTTTTATGTCTTATTTCTGGTAAACCTTATTATGGCCAGCTTTCCTAGAAATTCAACCAGTGTGCGCCGGGTCCAAAGGTCACATGCCAGTATCATGCTAGTTTTCGCGCGGGGAAGGAGACATATCGTTAACGTGCCGCCGTGGAGAGTGAATGTTCTTATCATAGTTAATATTCGCTGGTTATATTCTCAAAATTATCCAAGGACAAATTGAAAGTTATTCAAGGTCAATGCAGTATCTGTTGTCCCAAGGTCATTCAATGATGCGTAATATAATTCAACCTCCAAGGTCAACTGGAAGGAGTCTAGTTCAAGGACATTCAAGGGCATAAAATTAAAGGCTTAGGTGGGAGGAGGTTGAGCACAACACTACTGAAATTCTGTGGCTTGGTGCAAGAAGGGCCAATGTCAAAATTAACTGTTTTGAGATAGAGAGCTTTGAAATTCTTTTATATATTTGAGGTCGAGAAATAAACATCTGTAGAGCATCCTGAAAGATCTCTAAGGCTTTTTTTTATAGTATACGCATAATTTAAGAAAAAAAATTGTAAAACTCAAACTTTGTAGGAAAAAAAATTACATTGGCCCTTGGAAATTTAAGTAAATATTGACTTTGGCCCTTTTGCAACAAAACACAGGATATTGACCGTTGGAAATTGGGGCAAGTATTGACTCTGGTCCTACAAAGGAAAGAAAAACAATTATATAAATGTTTCATTTTGGAGCGCAAAATAGCAATAAGTACTAAAAAAGTTTGTTTTAACTCAAAACACTTATCCTGAAAACTTAATTTTCATTTGCCTCTTCTTCAAAGGGCAGTATATCTCCCATATTTTGTGCAGAAGTGAAACCGTTTAAAGACTGTTGATAATAGATTTGACTTCCATTGCTTATAAAGGGCAAAAAAGACTTTAAATCTTCTAATTTCTCCTTGGAAATAGAAAGAAGTTTTTGATTTAAGGGGCTTAGAGCGTAATAATGTTGTTCTTTTACACAGCGTGTTTTTATATTAAATGTTTTGAATTCCTCAGTGGCACTGAAGCTTTCCTTGTATAAAATGTCACCTTCTTGATTTTTTTGTGCCATACTGAAGCCATTTAATTTTCAGCCATTGAACTGCATCTCCATTTTAATTTTTCTTCCTATGGACATACTGCTTATTTAGTAATAATTGAAAATCATCCATTACAGCATGTACAGGCACTAATATAATATTAAGTATGTAATAATAATTTAATAAAATACTCCAGAAAATGAGGACACTTCCAAACACCACAAAATATGCAATATTTTTAAAATAAATAGGCAAAAACTTCATTCAGTTTAAACGTAGGACGTCATCAGAAATAAGTTTATCTTTGTCATGAAGCATGAGAAAAAGAATGATGCAAACGTTTAAACCAAATGCGACAGTGCTACGGCCTTATACTCGTAAACGGCCAATGTCGGTCTAAACGTAAGTCGCGGCAGCGTTAGCGGCTATAGTCTGACATTGGCCGTTTTTCGTATTGGGTGAAAATATAATTCAGTTTTAATTCCAAAGGCCAAAGTATATATTGGCCATCTTAACTAGCGCAATGGAAGAATATCGATTATCGACATTGGCCCTACTGTTCCTGTTAAATCGTTAATTTTGACATTGGCCATTTTACAGTATGTAGGAATGCTTAATCAAAGTATAATGTGAAATAGAACTGGAAATTTAAAAAAAGTGACTTTGGCCCTTTTTACACCAAGCTACAGAATTAAAATCAGTGAAACCAAAAAAGAATTAGCATCTTCCAAAAACCCATATTTAATTTAATGTTTGTCTTTGAATATATACTGGTGCCTCGACAATACCCCACACACTCAATGTCTAATAAAATACTAAATTATTTTCTAAAATAAAGTATTTTCTAAGAGGCTAAAACTGTTCGTCTCTCAAATCACAGAGACTTATTTTCGAAAACAAAGCCGCAGCAGTGCATCTTTTATTAAAAAAGAACAACTACTCCGCGAGCTCGCTATGAAGGATCTTTTGTAGCATTACATTTGACATACCGTCGAGTTTTGTCCCGTCAAACGTATCTCGCGAAATCTGTGAGTGCTTTTACCCGGAGTTTCAGGCAATATAGTCTTCGAGATATGCAGGCCCGCAATTCCGGATCCATAATTTTGTTCTATATGCAACTTACACTATCTGCAATTGGATCTGAATCTATATTTTTCGTACCCTAAATGCTCAAATCAGGATTTTATACGTTAGGTGAGAAGAGACTTTGGTTAAAAACAGTAACAAAGTCTCCTGGTAAAAGACTTAGTAAATTTACACTGGAACCGATTACTAAAGTACGCATGTCTTTTCAGTTGAGGTTTACCTTGAATTATTTATAGGTCTTGGTCACTGCTTTATAATACATGTTTTTAAGTGTTTTGTTTATATATTAATTCTTAGAATTTTAACAAATTTATCGTATATTCGATTTGACTACTATAGGTGGGTAACCCCATACTGTGACACTCAGTTTTAGCTAAGGTATTAGGTTGCAGGTTTGAACCCCCCGAACCCTACGCACATGTGTGCTGTAGCGGACTGGTTGAGGAGGATTGGGTGTGAGACAAAGTCTGTCGAACTGATGGTCTCTTTGAGTATTTACATCTTAAAATTTGATGACTGTTGTACGTTTAAGGTTCATAATCGCTTGCGTTGATCACGAGCATTGTTTATATATATAACAAACAAGCTACATGCATAAAACTAATTAGCCGATCGACCTTCACCTTTATGCACATATTTAAGAGAGCCTCCCTCAACGGATTATAATCGCCATATTAAACGAAGTCGGTAGTTATTAATACCAATT
Organism: Pissodes strobi; assembly: GCA_016904865.1. Lineage (NCBI taxonomy): Eukaryota > Metazoa > Arthropoda > Insecta > Coleoptera > Curculionidae > Pissodes > Pissodes strobi. The sequence goes on along the minus strand of MU187244.1, from coordinate 70,411 downwards.
AAGAATGATTTGCTTTTATTGTTTGATGTCCTAATAAAAATAGAATGGTTGTTGTAATGAAATCGAACATATCTGTTTTTGACTGCATAATATAAATTTTTGAAATGACTTACTATAAAATGTTTTTTCTTCAAACGTCAGTAAATCCGTCATTACTCGACTGTGTAGGCGGCGGTGAAGTTTCGTTTTTCCTCCGCCGGAGCTTTACTTTTCACTTTTCCGCCGGCGGAGGTAAAAGTGTTGTCATAGCAACATAGATACAATACAAACAGACAACAAAATATGCGCCAACAACTCAAGATTTATTAAACTACAATTTGTATTTATCACTCAATTTGTGACTGCATTTCTAAAAATCACTAATTTAGGAACAAATTGGTTATTATTTAATTGAACTTACTCAATAACTGCTTATCAATACGGAATTAAAACGCAATCGGAAACGCAATTTTAAAAAAATAATTATTGTTGACAGTGTCCACTGACAGCTTTATGTTACATTAGGTTTGTTCCAACCGACTTGAAAACCGTACGAGGGACCGTCATTTCTAGTTGACAATTTCACTTTTGAAGGCGATATATATCATGTCATGTTGACAAACGAATTATACAACTGGAAATTACCGTCCCATGTACGGTTCTCATAGTCAGTTGGAACAGAGCTATTATATTCACCGACACCGGTCTAAGCAAGGCCACCTGCGACCGTGGTCTAAGCCGCATTGCGAACCCATTTATCTTTAATAATAATTAGATATTATTACTATTAAAAAGAGATGTTTTTGCATTAATTTGTCAACATTTGAAGAAAAAACAGCATATTTTATTTGGAGGAAAAGTTACTTTTCATGGCTTGCTCTCTATTACCAGCCTCACTCCGTTCGGCTGTTAAACACGAGCGCGCCATGAAAAGTATCACTTTTCCTCCATATAAAATAATATACTATTGTTTTAACCATGAACATAATGTTACGACTTGTATAGCGTGGGGGCTATGTAGCTTAGGTAGGATCGATCTATGCCGGTGATAAGAGATGATAAAGAAGACACTTCCATATCCGATAACTATATTGAGCATGCCTTTTCAGGGTTGTCTTGTGTCTGTTTTATAGCTCAACTTGGTTTCACTCATACATTTAGTTCACTGTAACTACGTGATAGATTTAACTTTGAGCTTTCGACTTAACCTGGAGAGGGCCTTTCCATAAGAGAACTTGGCTGCCAAATTAAGGTTCGTGTTACAGGTTTAGGATATCCAGCGGGGACCACATCCATGTGGGCATATGGCTAGAAGTTTCGGCTTAGAGAACGGCGTTTCCAGACTTGGACTTGACTGCGGTGTGAATCAAAGTCTGCCAGACTGATGGTCCGCTCGAAAATTTATATGATAAAATTTTGCTGACCGTTGCAAGTTAAGGACCATTCAAGTTCAAACTTAGGGCAGGTTTATGCATTTAAGTAGTTCACAATAGTAGTGTATTCATGAGTGCGAGTCATGTTGAAATACAGGGAGGCACAAATTTATTTCATGATCAGAGAGGCCTCCCTAACTCAATGAGAGAGAGCCCTCCCGAATACACTACTCACAATATTGACATTAATACCAATAGTGCACATAATATTATAATTTCACTGTTCAAATATTGTGAATCCTCACAGCGAGCACAAAAATTAACTGCTGGCTAAAATCCTTTTACTCTAGTTTAATTACTGTTTCACGGCGAAGATAGCTTTAATAAATAGAACCATTAATCCTGCTCTGGTAATCTTGAGCCGATAGAGCCGTAACTAGAAAAGCTCTTGACTAGTACAAATTTGAGTCATAATTAAAAATGCAATTCTGAAAACAGCAGGGTTTTCACATCTATAGAGGGAGCAAAAACTATGCTTAAGGTACTTAGGTAGAATATAATATGATGAATTTGAATTATTAATGAGCAAGAATAATTGGTTTGGTATAAAGGGTGCTTGCTGGTGCACTTCTTGAAATTAGTAAATTCTACTAAAAATTTATTATTAAGATGATCATGTAAATTAAAGTTGATTTATTACCTTACTGCAAATTTTCTCTCATATTAAAATTGAAAATGTTTCTGTTTTCCTAATATAGGGCCTCAAATCGTGAAAAAGTGCATGCTACATTTGCCACGCATGACGTCATACGAGTGAGAGATCATGTTAGTTTGTTTATTTAAACTTGAATTTGATTACACCGTATCAGAATCAGTTCAAATGACTGAAATAAATTGGAACCAACTGAAACTAACCAAAAGTTGATTTAACGACTAACCCAAACTACCCAAAAGCACCAAAACGGGCTAACACGTATCGGAACAGGTTACAAAAATTGAAGTAAGTTAAAACTAACAAACACGAACCGAATTTTGGCGACTAACCAAAACTAACCAAAAACATTAAATTTGATTATAACGTGTCGAAACCGCAAGTTTAGGATCATTCAAGTTCAAACTTGGGGCAGGTTTATGCATTTAAGTAGTTCACAATAGTAGTGTATTCATGAGTGCGAGTCATTGTGAGATTCAGGGAGGCACAATAATTATTTCATGATGAGAGAGGCCTCCCGAACTAAATGAAAGAGAGCCCTCCCGGACACACTACTCACAATATGGACATTCATACCAATAGTGCACATAATATTACAATTTCACTGTTTTCATGTATTGTGAATCCTCACAGCAACCACAAAAATTAGCAATATCGAGCAGACAATTTTGCTGGCTAAAATCTTTCTACTCTAGTTTAATTACTGTTTCACGGCGAAGATAGCTTTAATAAATAGTATCATTAATCCTGCTCTGGTTATCTTGAACCGATAGAGCCGTAACTAGGAAAGCTCTTGACTAGTACAAATTTGAGTCATAATTAAAAAATGCAAATTTGAAAACATCAGGGTTTTTACATCTATAGAGGGAGCAAAGCTATGCTTGGTATTTAGGTAGAATATATGATGAATTTAAATTATTAATGAGCAAGAATAATTGGTTTGGTATAAAGAGTGCTTGCCGGTGCACTTCTTGAAATTAGTAAATTCTACTAAAAATTGATTATTAAGATGATCATGTAAATTAAAGTTGATTTATTACCGTACTGCAAAATTTGCTCTTATATTAAAATTGAAAATGTTTCTGTTTTCCTAATATAGGGCCTCAAATCGTGAAAAAGTGCATGCTACATTTGCCACACATGACGTCATACGCGTGAGAGATCATGTTAGTTTGTTTATTTAAACTTGAATTTGATTACACCGTATCAGAATCGGTTCAAATGACTGAAATAAATTGAAACCAACTGAAGCTAACCGAAAGTTGATTTAACGACTAACCCAAACTAACCAAAAGCACCAAAACGGGCTAACACGTAAAGGAACAGGTTACAAAGGTTAAAGTAAGTTAAAACTAACCAACACGAACCGAATTTTGTCGACTAACCAAAACTAACCAAAAACATTAAATTTGATTATAACGCGTCGGAACCAGATCAAATGACTAAAATATATTAAGACTAACTGAAATTTAACAAAAGTTGATTGAACGTCTAACCGAAACTGACCAAAGGCACCAAAAAGGGCTAAAGCGTATCGGAACAGATTCAAAATACTAAAGTAAGTTGAAACTAACCCAAATTAACCGAATTTTGGCAGCTAACTAAAATTAAGCAAAAACCCATAAATTGGTAATAATAACGTATCGGAACCGGTTTAAGTGACTAAACTAAACTAGAACTAACTGAAAGTAACCGAAAGTTGATTAAATGACTAACCAAAACTAACCAAAATTAACTAAAAACACCAAGAACAGGCTAAAACGTATCAGAACAGATAAAAGATGTTAAAATAACTTAAAAGTAACCCAAATGAATAGAATTTTGGCGACTAACCAAAACTAACCAAAAACACTAAAATTGCTTATAACGTAACGAAACCGGTTGAAATGACTAATGTATATTAAAATTAATTGAACTTTACCGAAAGTTGATTGAACGACTAACCTAAACTAACCAAAAGTAACCAAAAACACCAAAAAGGGCTAAAACGTATCGGAACAGATTAAAGATATTAAAGTAATTTTAAACTAACTTAAATTAACCGAATTTTGGCGGCTAACCGAAACTAAACAAAAACATTAAAACTCGCTAGATCGTATCGGAACCGGTTCAAATGACTAAAATAAATTAAAACTAACTGAAATTAACCGAAGGTTGATTGAACGACTAATTAAAAATAACCAAAAGCGCCCAAAAGAGCTAAACCGTATCGGAACAGCTCAAAAATATTAAAATAAATAAAATCTAACCAAAATTAACCGAATTTTGGCAACTAACTAAAATTAACCAAAACATTAAAATTGGTTATAACGTATCGGAACCGGCTCAAATGACTAAAATAAATTGAAACTAACTGAAAGTAACAGAAAGTTGATTGAATGTCTACCAAAAGCATCAAAACGGGCTAAACCGTATCGGAACATGTTACAAAAATTAAAGTAAGTTAAAACTAACCAAAACGAACCGAATTTTGGGAACTAACCAAAACTAACCAAAAACATTAAATTTGATTATAACGTGTCGGAACCGGTTCAAATGGCTAAAATAAATTTGAACTAACTGAAAGTAATCGAAAGTTGATGGAATGACTAACCAAAAGTAACTAAAATCACCAAAACGGGCTAAAACGTATCGGAACACATTAAACATATTAAAGTAAGTTTAAACTTACCCAAATTAACCGAATTTTGACGAGTAACCGAAACTAATCAAAAACATTAAAATTTGTTGTATCGGAAGCGGTTCAAATGACTAAAATAAATTAAAACTAACTGAAATTAACCGAAAGTTGATTGAACGAGTAACCAAAACTTACTAAAAATAACCAAAAGCGCCAAAACGGGCTTAAATGAATCAGAACAGGTTAAAAAATGTACAGTAACGTTATGGCTAATTATACAGGGTGTTATTTAAGTACCTGGCCAAACTTCTGGAGTTGACTTTTTGGGTGATTCTAGGATGAAAATTGTATATAAACATAGGTCCGGAAATGCTTTGTTTCCAATATACAGTGTTCAAATTAAAAAAAAGGTAGGGTACGCCACTGACTTCTTTCTAATTTTGGTATTTATTTCGGATTAAGGAACAAAAGTACAACGTTTTTGTTGATTGAATTATTTTCATACCTTGCTTACTTTTTAGGAAAAAATAAAAATCACTATTACATGTCCCTAGACTATATCACAAAAAAAGTGGTTTTTATTTTTTGTTTCTCAAAAACTAAGCAGGATTCAAAGATAACACAAGGGATAAGAAAGTTGTATTTTTTGTTACTATATTAAAAAAATATAGAATGTTTAAAAAAGTGAGTGGCTTACATTTTTTTATCAAAAATATCCAGAAGATTGTCTTGCGGGATGCCACTGGACTTAATAATAATTATTATAATTAGGGCTAAATTAGCTCCTTGCTACAGTAGATACTACTGCCGAATTTTAACAAAATCGACCAAAATAATATTAAGATTTCTGCAGAAAAGCGATTTGTTTTTAAGTTGTTTATATAAAGTTTTTGTGTTAAAATCACTCAAAAAGTTGCCTCCTGAGGTTTGGCTACGCACTTAAATAAAACCCTGTATATTAATAGATTTTTCTGTCTACAAGTGGAGGGTAATTACATAAAAAGACCTACAAAATTTTTAGGTCTTCATATCTGCACCTTTTTTATTTATTTATTTATTTTAATTATGATAATGTTTAATACTAATGTTAAAAATGCATTTCTTTAATTATATATATTATAAACACTCGTGTTTGTAGTTTTACTTTTTTAAACTTTGCTTTTAAAAACTATTTGAATTACAACACAAATCACATTTTTGCGTTTTTATTCATCATTATCAATGTCCCCCCGGTTGCATCTCTGCGAAGGACTGTGAATTTTTTATTTCAAATAGGACATGGTCAATGGAGATTTACAAGTTATTACGGTTGCCTTCCACACAAACGGTCCGCTTTTCGATCCCCATATATATTACCTATACTCGACGCGCCGAACAGATTCACCAATCGCGGAAACAATTCGTCTTATTTTACGATTGTTTTGTTTTTCATTTCGATTTTTCCTATCCATAATACAAACAATAAAAATAGAGTGTGTTAATGAGAGTTCCTATGTTTGGAATCAATGGAATCATAAAATAAGAAGAATTATTGTATCCGTGTTTTCTGTGTTTGGTGAATCTGTTCGGCGCGTGGAGTATAGGTACCAAATTCACCTAATTGCAAGTTTCTTATAATATTTAATATCAGTTAAAATAAGCTCGTTGACCAGATCTATAAGCAATGCAGGATCCGGATGCTGGACGAGCTAGCAGATAACTATACTCTAAAAAGGCTTTAATAGGTAAAACGATGTTACCTTTAGTAGATCAGCAATTAAAGCTCTGTGTGCAATTTTTGCATGTAAATTGATATAAGGAAATTTAAGGTAAAATTTGATTTTCAATGTCATACAATCTCAAACCAACGGCCATGTCTGTATATCAATGTTGATATTCGGTGGTCTGTTGGTCTGAGATTATATGACATTTAGCAATATTTTTTTATGTGGAGTAATGCTAAAATTGTAGCAGCACCATCATTGCTTATCTACTAACGATAAGCAATTCGTTTTAAATAATATTCATCAATTTAATTTTATGTTAAGAACAACCTTTGTAAATTATTCTCCTTTAGTAATTTAGGAAATTATCTTTATTTCGCGAAACCTCTGGGAAAATGAGCTCTGCCGTTGCGAAACTATGAAACTACTTATGTGAGCGAAATTTTATGGATGAATACATTATTTTGAGCGATTTTAAATGAAATCCCCGGCAATCTCAGTTGTTCCTGGAATTTCGCGAGGTAAAATACATTTCGTTAGCAGAAGTTATATATCAGAGAATGTGAGGATTTTTGCGTACCGCGTGAGGCCCAAAGGCACTTAATATTTATGAAGTGTCTGTGCTGAAATAATTTTCATAGCTCATTGGCTGGCAGGAACGTCAAACTGGTGAGAGGAGTTTGATTACGTGGAGTGACGCCCCCGCCATTCCGAGTTGCCATGGGATATGGCGCATCAAATCCCATCGTCCTCCCCCAGGCTGGAGAACACCAAAGTACAAAGTCTGGAGCTGATCAATGACAGTTTGTGACAAGAGGGGCTGCATTGTATTGGCTGGCAGGAACGTCAAACTGGTGAGAGGAGTTTGATTACGGGGAGTGACGCCCCCACCATTCCGAGTTGCCACGGGATGTGGCCCATCAAATCCCATCGTCCTCCTCCAGGCTGGAGAACACCAAAGTACAAAGTCTGGAGCTGATCACTGGGGAGTGATCCAACAAACCCCATTTTTACCCCTGTCAGACTAGGGACCGCCAAAGGAATGAGTCTGAGGCCGATGCTTCGAGTGGAAGCGGCCCTAGGTGGTAGATGCATAAGCCTACTCGCATCGTCCGGTGAAAGACCACCCCACCAGAATTGGGGAGCGCTAAGTGGTTTTCCCAAATCACGTTCCGCTCCCGCGCTGGTGATCCCGGGTTTCACAGTAGGAGTATATGGACATGATGGTGCTTCCAGGATCAAAATATTCCGGAGGTAAACTCCCCGGCCATTCGGATCTCCGGGCGCTGGGTGGCCCTGGGAGCCCTTCATTCCGCATTTTACAGACAGCAAAGATATCGAACCAATTTAGAATAGATTTCTGCAACATAAGAGGCCTAAATACAAACATAAATTCGGTACACCAACATCTACAAGCAAATAGACCACACATATTAGCCCTTACAGAAACACAAGTATGTTCTACAACAACAATTGTGAACTACCCTCATCTTGGTTACGACTTACATACCCGATTTAGACATAAGTTCGGAATATGCCTTTTTGTCTCCGAAGCGACCTTTCATGTCACCGAGAGGAAACACTCGAACCGAACAACCTTGACGTCATGTGGCTCAAGTTCACCGCCAAGGGATTAACCAAGTTTATATGTTGTCTCTATCGCCCTCCGAGCGATAGAGCCTACCAAAACTTTTTCTCAACACTAGCTACCACCTTTGACTCAATACAGGTCGATCACCCCAGTTCAGAAATAATCGTTCTGGGAGACTTCAATGCCCACAACACCAACTGGCTCAAACATCACAACAAGACCGACAACGAAGGTAGAGAGGCTGAAGCATTTGCCATCAGCTGCGGGCTTACTCAACTTGTAGACGAACCAACTCGAATCTCAGAGAGGGGCGAATTCGCCGCCCTCCTGGATCTTTTTCTGACCACCAATCCTGACCAGTACAAGGTTACAGTTGGTCCGCCATTAGGTACCTCTGACCACAAACTTATTACAACGGTTTGTGAATTGCCACTCATACAGAAGGATCCACCATTGCCTCGCAAAATCTGGCATTACAATTCTGCAAACTGGGACGATCTGAGGCAGTTTTACCTAGATTTTCCTTGGCTCGACGTCTGCTTTGCCACTGACGACCCGTCAGACTGCTGCGAAGAGATCATGCAAGTAATCTCCTCAGGAATGGAAGCATACATCCCAAATTCCATCAAGTTACCATCAAAAGGAAAGCCCTGGTTCGACAAAAGATGCGAAAGAGCTGCAGGAAGGAAACAGCAAGCCTATAAGTACTGGCAGCAAAATCAGACCGCTGAAAATCGCAATTATTTTATCGAAGCGAGAAACGAGTGTAAGCGTGTGATCGACGAAACTAAGGACAAACACAATCAAAGGATCAGGAATAAACTTTTGCAATGCCCCAGTGGTTCCAGGAATTTCTGGTCGGTAGCAAAGGCAGTAAGTAACAACTTTACAAAAACGTCTCTCCCACCTTTGACGGACGAACGTGGCATCACGGCGACTACAGCCAAGGAGAAAGCAAACATGCTCGCTAAAATGTTTTCATCGCACTCTACCTTAGACGTGCCCCAAAGCAAGACTCTCCCCACTATACCGAACATCAACACCACCATGGCAGAAGTCAAGTGATATTCGCAAAATCCTTAAAGAACTAGATACGCAAAAGGCATCAGGACCGGACGGAATACCTGCCATCGTGCTAAAGAACTGCGCCAACGAACTAACACCCGTTTTTTCCAGGCTTTTTTCTCTTTCTTACAGAAAAGGGATTTACCCATCCTCTTGGAAAGTCGCTCGAGTGCAACCTGTTCCAAAAAAAGGCAAGAAAACCACGCCCTCAAACTATCGCCCGATTGCCTTGCTTCCAATAATCTCCAAAGTCATGGAACGTGTAGTCAACCAGCAACTACTCAAGTACCTCGAGAGCAACAGAATAATCAGCGATAATCAATACGGCTTTCGCAAAGAGAGATCGACAGGAGATATATTGGCCTATGTCACTCATATATGGAGTAGGGCAATTGAAAACTACGGAGAGTCTCGAGCGATTGCGTTGGATATTTCAAAGGCATTCGACAGAGTTTGGCATGACGGACTGCTCAACAAACTGCCGTCCTTGGGACTGCCCGCCTCTCTCTGCAGCTGGCTGGCCAGTTTCCTTAAGAACCGATCCCTACATGTTGCAGTCGATGGACACATCTCGGACACATTTACCATCAACGCGGGCGTGCCTCAGGGCGCAATACTTTCACCAACTCTGTTCCTCATCTATATTAATGACCTGCTGATCGAAACGAATAATCCTGTTTACAGTTTTGCAGATGACAGTACCCTTGTCTCCCACTTTAGATCAGAAAAACCCTTACCAGCGACTGAGACTCATCACCGCAGACAGGGGCAGATTACAGCAATTAATCAAGACCTGGAGAAAATTCAAACTTGGGGCGACCGAAATTTGGTCCAGTTCAATGCAGCGAAGACCCAAGCAGCAACGTTTACTAAGAGGGCCAATACAGCGGGCCCTGACATCATTATGGCAGGATCGACCATTCCTTCATCCTCGTCAATCGGGCTGCTGGGTGTCTCGGTCAACAGCAATATGTCATGGCATGACCATGTTGCTAACATCGCAAAATCAGCCTCCCAGAAGCTTGGTGCGCTATTTCGCAACAAGAAACTCTATACACCGCAGCAGTTGCTCTTGCTGTACAAAGCGCAAATAAGACCGTGCCTAGAATATTGCTCACATGTCTGGGGTGCCGCACCAAAGCACACCCTAAAGCTGCTGGATTCCATTCAGAAGAGGGCTGTGCGTCTCGTCGGCGATCCGGAGTTGACCCGGAATCTGGATAGTCTGGAACATCGCAGACATGTGGCCGAGATGTCTCTGTTTTACAGATACTTTCACGGCAGATGTTCCCAGGATTTGGCCCACATAATCCCGCCCCTGGCAACTCCTGTCAGGCAGTCCCGACAGACGGCAGGAGCGCACCAGTTCGTCGTACAACTAGAAACACCTAGAACATCGCTTTACCAGAACTCCTTTGTCTGACGCACTGCATCACTGTGGAACTCACTTCCAGGACATCTGTTTCCCACTAATTACAACCTACAAATATTCAAGAACCGTGTCAATCAACATCTTCGCACACACACCGCTCTTCGAGCGCCATAGGATCTACCTTTAGTGTGTGTGCCACTGCCATAAAAAAAAAAAAAAAAAAAAAAAAAATTATATGAGAATATTTTACGAAATTTTTCTTAGAAGGATAAATAGTAAATTTGTTTCCAAGGTGGTAAAAATTTGGCTTAGGAGATGGCTTTTCCAGTTTTCGACTTGGCTACGGTGTGAATTAAAGTCTGCCAGACTGATGGTCCGCTCGAAAATTTATATGATAAAATTTTGCTGACCGTTGCAAATAAAGGATAATTCAAGTTCAAACTTGGAGCAGGTTTATGAATTTGAGTAGTTCACAATAGTAGTGTATTCATGAGAGCGAGTCCTCTCAGAGGAGGTAAAATACATCCGCCCGGAGGATCAGCTCTCATGGTGAAATACAGGGAGGCACAAATTTATTTCATGATGGGAGAGAGGCCTCCCCAATTTAATGAGAGAAAGCCCTCCTTGATACACTACTCACACCACTTTCATTAGGAATCTAAATATTCATAATGAGTTATCGACACTTAATCTTTTAGAAAGCATCATACTTCAAAAGGGAACTGTTTGCTTAATGTCTGCAATTCTGAATGGTTTGTCTTGGCATCTTAAATTCATCTGAATAATATTCGACCACAATAGTCCAGCCTTCGCCGCGTCTTTTTTAGATAATATAATATACCAATTAGTCCATATAATAGGGGGACGAAGACATCGGTACAAAAGATCTCCCTGTATATTTAACACCATCAGACACTTGCGCATAAACTAAAGCAAATTATCGATGGTCATGTTCATAATTGACTTATTTGCTCTTGCTGATTGCACAATATTCATCAAAATCATTCTGCTTCAATTACCAAAGCCGATGGATGGAACCCGCATTAGCTAATTCTCCCATGGCTCTAGAATTTTACTCCAGATGTACATAATCTTGGTTATGTAAATTTACCAGAAGCATTTTGATCATATTTTTGGTGGGAATACATATATTAATAATTTGTTTGAAATATGCATATTAAATTGATACATTCAAAATATGTATTATACTAAGTATGTATAGATCATTCAAATTGTATCTGTTTTAGTTAATATACACTGTATTATTTGCGTTCCAGTGGAGCAGATAGAAAATTTGCTATTTAAGGTAAAATCAAGGCTAGTCCCATCTGAATATTATTTTAAAATATTCAAAATTGAAAGATATTTTTAATTACATCATTTCTATGTTAGAGCTTTAATAAAGAAAATAAATGTGCTACGTGACAAAATATTACAAAATTCCTTTTCGAGATCGGTCAGCAAATTTTGCGTGATCTTCCTGAATCAATTTCTACGTAACACCTTCGGATGTGTCGTTTGTAAAACTATATTGATTTTGAATTTTAGGCTCCAGAAAGTCATCAACTAATTTTCAGCGTAAACATACTTTTGAGAAAACAAGAAATGTGGCAAAAATATTCTAAGCATTCTAAACGTGAAGTAAGTGACAATCTAAAGCAAAGCAATGCCAATAAAGTCGAATGATCACTCACCCTCAAATATTGTCAAGGTTATATTCTCAAGAGCAGTCACGGTCAAGTTCATTCAGTTTTATATTCTCAGTTATGCTCGGTTAAAGTAGTATAAATGGTCCGTCCCCCGTTAAAAGATTCACTAGATCAAGTATTCAAATGGGTTATTTCCATCGACATCATAAAACAATGTATAGATTGTCAATTAAAAAATACAAAGTACAAACAGTGTAAAATTACTAAAATATAAAAAGAAACTAAATCTAGTCAAAGTTACAGTTAAAAAACTCTGTCAACGAGTAAAATGGACAGTCAGCTAACATGGTCTTAAAGGTCTTCTTAAAAATTGACAGCACTCCTGATTCTACATGGTAGATGATTAAAAATTTTAAGAGAAGTAATTTCAGGAACATCCTGTACCTGTGACAATCGTGTAAAGGGGATGTATAATTTATCTGCATTTCGGGTTTTATAAAAATTGAAATCTCCTGCTCTCATGTGGTTCGAAAGATTTTTATATATTTGACATGCCCACTGCAGGATATACATGTTTATTATAGTTAGGATTTTCTCCCTTTTAAAAGTTGCACGGCATGTTTCTCTGAAGGAAAGTCTAAACTTGGTACGTATGATGCGCTTTTGACTTATTAGCACTCTCTCAATGCTGCAAGAATCACCCCATGCTAACAAGTGGCGTGGCCACTCGTGCCTGCGGCACGCGCGAGGCCCTTCGGGCCTCGTTTGTGTGACCTTCGGTCACACATTATTGCCACGCTCCTATCCGTACCGTGGCCTATAATTAGAAAGCCCTTATAATTAAAGTTACCAATCGCTAGTCAAATTTTACCGTGATAGGTTTCTAACTGGTTGCCATGGTAACCGACTTGTCAAAGTCAATCGTTAATTTTTTTAAATCTTTACCTAAATACCAAATATCATATCTCTTAAGTCGTACGATTGACGAATTGTGACGATTTTTTCCTTTTTTTTGGTTACCATAGCAACCAATTTTTTAGTATCAAATTAGGCTTCATAAACAATACTAAGTACCATACTATATCTTTTATTAGTGATATACATATTATTAATTGGTTGCTATGGTAACCATGTTGTCAACAAAAAATGCTAACATACTTTCACCTCTACTTATAAATTGACATCGAAAAAAAGAAAAGTTGGGACTTGTTTACACGGACAAAAATGCCAAAAAACGTTAACTTGTCCTGTTTTCACACCCTGTATATTAACAGATCGTAATTAATATCAATGGGCTTCGAGGGTTTGTGGACCTCTAACTCTATGCCAAATTTCAAGTCGCTATCTTCAAAATTGCGACCTGTAAATGCCAAAAAACCGTGACTTATCCTGTTTTCACACCCTGTATATTAACCGAGCGTAACCAAAATCATTAGGCTTCGAGGGTTTGTGGACCTCTACCTCTATGCCAAATTTCAAGTCGCCATCTTCAAAATTGCGACCTGTAAATGCCAAAAAACGGTAACTTGTCCTGTTTTCACACCCTGTATAACAATTAAAGCAAAAGAGCAAAGGAACAAAAATACGTGTCTTACCGAATACTTTCATTTGACATAAAAAAAAGAATTTTATCCTTGTTTACACGGACAAAAATGTTAAAAAACGGTAACTTGTCCTGTTTTCACACCCTGTATATTAACCGATCGTAACCAAAATCAATATCTTCCGAGGGTTTTTGGACCTCTACCTCTATGCCAAATTTCAAGTCGC
>MU187244.1:0-29937 GCA_016904865.1 Pissodes strobi | reverse complement strand
ATATACATATTACTAATTGGTTGCCATGGTAACCGACTTGTCAACGTTAATCGTTTTTTTTTAATTTTTACCTAAATACCATATATCAAATCTCTAAGTCGTACGATTGACGAATTATGTCGATTTTTTACTTTTTTTGGTTACCATAGCAACCAATTTTTTAGTATCAAATTAGGCTTCATAAACAATCCTAAGTACCATACTATATCTTTTATTAGTGATATACATATTACTAATTGGTTGCCATGATAACCGACTTGTCAACGTCAATCGTTTTTTTTTAATCTTTACCTAAATACCATATATCAAATCTCTAAGTCGTACCATTAACGAATTATGACGATTTTTTACTTTTTTTGGTTACCATAGCAACCAATTTTTTAGTATCAAATTAGGCTTCATAAACAATCCTAAGTACCATACTATATATTTTATTAGTGATATACATATTATTAATTGGTTGCCATGGTAACCAACTTGTCAGCGTCAATCGTTAATTTTTTTAAATCTTTACCTAAATACCAAATATCAAATCTCTAAGTCGTACGATTAACGAATTATGACGATTTTTTGCTTTTTTTTGGTTACCATAGCAACCAATTTTTTATTATCAAATTAGGCTTCACGAACAATCCTAAGTACCATACTATATCTTTTATTAGTGATATACATATTATTAATCGGTTGCCATGGTAACCGACTTGTCAACGTCAATTGTTAATTGTTTTTTAATCTTTACCTAAATACCAAATATCAAATCTCTAAGTCGTAGGATTGACGAATTATGACGACTTCTTACTTTTTTTGGTTACCATAGCAACCAATTTTTTAGTATCAAATTAGGCTTCATAAACAATCCTAAGTACCATACTATATCTTTTATTAGTGATATACATTTTTTAAATTGGTTGCTATGGTAACCATGTTGTCAACAAAAAAAGCTAACATACTTTCACCTCTACTTATAAATTGACATCGAAAAAAAGAAAAGTTGAGACATGTTTACCCCGACAAAAATGCCAAAAACGTTAACTTGTCCTGTTTTCACACCCTGTATATTAACAGATCGTAACTAATATCAATATGCTTCGAGGGTTTGTGGAAAACTAACCCTATGCCAAATTTCAAGTCGCTATCTTCTGAATTGCGACCTGTAAATGCCAAAAAACCGTAACTTGTCCTGTTTTCACACCCTGTATATTAGCCGAGCGTAACCAAAATCATTAGGCTTCGAGTGTTTGTGGACCTCTACCTCTATGACAAATTTCAAGCCGCCATCTTCAAAATTGTGACCTGTAAATGCCAAAAAACGGTAACTTGTCCTGTTTTCACACCCTGTATAACAATTAAAGCAAAAGAGCAAAGGAACAAAAATACGTGTCTTACCGAATACTTTCATTTGACATAAAAAAAAAAGAATTTTATCCTTGTTTACACGGACAGAAATGTTAAAAAACGGTATCTTGTCCTGTTTTCACACCCTGTATATTAACCGATCGTAACCAAAATCAATATGTTCCGAGGGTTTGTGGACCTCTACCTCTATGCCAAATTTCAAGGCGCAATTGCGACCTGTAAATGCCAAAAAACTGTAGCTTATCCTGTTTTCACACCCTGTATAACAATTAGAACAAATGAGCAAAGTAACAAAAATATGTGTCTTACCGAATACTTTCATTTGACATCAAAAAATAGAAAAGTTCGTCCTTGTTTACACGGACAAAAATGCCAAAAACGCCAAAAAACGGTAACTTGTCCTGTTTTCACACCCTGTATATTAACCGATCGAAACCAAAATCGACAGGCTTCTAGGGTTTGTGGACCTCTACCACTATAACAAATTTCAAATCGCCATCTTCAAAATTGCGACCAGTAAATGCCAAAAAACGTTAACTTGTCCTGTTTTCACACCCTGTATAACAATTAGAGCAAAACAGCAAAGGAACAAAAATACGTGTCTTACCGAATACTTTCATTTGACATCAAAAAATAGAAAAGTTGGTCCTTGTTTACACGGACAAAAATGCCAAAAAACGCTAAAAAACGTTAACTTGTCCTGTTTTCACACCCTGTATATTAACCGATCGTAACCAAAATCAATAGGTTCCGAGGGTTCGTGGACCTCTACCTCTATGCCAAATTTCAAGTCGCTATCTTCAAAATTGCGACCTGTAATCGATTTCATCACATACACACACACACACGCACACACACACACACACACACACATACAGACAAAAAATCGAAATTTTTTTTTTCGATTACAAATCGATTGGTATAAGTTTCAGAGCGATCCGACGCACCGTTACGAAGTTTTTCTCCCGATTGGTCTCGCCCTATAGAAAGCCCTATATTATAGATAAGGGCTTTCTAACAAGGCATAAGATAGAGTAGAATGCACTGAGGCGTAATAAAAGCTTTTAAGTGTATACATATCCACATAGTCCCGAAGCTGCAAGATGGCATAATTGCTGCGTGACAACCTATTGCACACAGATTCCACCTGAAGATCCCATGACAAATGCTGATCAAGCACAATCCCCGAAAACGTGGCAGAGCCCTGTTGGATGAGGCTGCTTGAGGATCCCTCCCGGAGGAGTAAGCACCTGTCCTGAACAGCTCGAACTGGTGTGAAAACAAGGAAGTTGATTTTCAAACTATTCAGACAGAGACCATTTTGCTGGCACCAGTCCGCAATGTCAGCTATACACTTGGTGGCTTTGAAGTGGAGAGTCTGATAGTCAGTACCCGAGACGACTGCTGATGTATCATCTGCAAAAAGTGTTATAAAGCTGTCATTAATTAGGAAAGGTAAATCATTAATAAAAAGTAAAAACAAAATGAGCCCAAGAACACTTCCCTGTGGAACCCCAGTGACCACAGCTGCCCAATCAGACACCGCCACCTGACCACTAACTTCCCGTTTAACAGCCTGGGTTCTACCTGCCAAATATGATTCAAGCCACTTGTAAGCTGGACCTGTTATGCCATAATGGAAGACCTTATTTAGTAGTAAAGCATGATTAACGGTATCAAACGCCCTTGTAAAATCAAAAAGGACACCAACAGATTTCAGCTTTAATTCAAAATTATTTAAAATAGTTGTATAAAGGGATATTATAGCATCAGATGTAGAGAGTCCAGCTCTGAATCCAAACTGATGACATGACAGGATACCGAAAGAATCCAAAAACGCAACAAGTCTTTTTTAAAGGATTTTTCGAAGATCTTTGA
The DNA here is from genome assembly GCA_016904865.1 of Pissodes strobi. Lineage (NCBI taxonomy): Eukaryota > Metazoa > Arthropoda > Insecta > Coleoptera > Curculionidae > Pissodes > Pissodes strobi. The sequence goes on along the minus strand of MU187244.1, from coordinate 26,703 downwards.
GAAGATAGACAGGAGAGCAATAGGCCTATAGTTACTCACTTCTGCTGCCTCTTCCTTTTTATGAAGTGGTACGACAACAGCTGCTTTCAGCTCTTTAGGAAAATATCCAAACTGAAATGATAAATTCAGAAGATAGGTGAGTAGCGAAATAATATGATCAGCACATGACAGCAGTAAGTGACAAGGTATCTCATCTACACCGGATGACTTTTTCTTTGAAGAAGATTTTATAATTTCAAGGGTTTCACCGTCAGTAAGAGGGGATAAAAAGAGATTGAGATACACCGCTGGAAGGCATATTCATACTTATGGGTGTCTGAAAATTATCCGTGATCTTTCGCACTTAGTCCACAAAAAAATATTAGAGGTATTAGCAATATTAAGACTGCCTGTAACCGCCTTTCCATTATCATTAACCACATTAGGAACACACCTTGTTTTGTGACTTGAGAAGTTGGTAGTGGAGTTAATGATTTTCCATGAGGCTCGAGTTATATTGCTAGAAGTAAGCAAACCTGTTTGAATTATAGGTTTTTTTAGCATTTATGATATTTTCTCTATGCACCTTTAATCTAGTTCTATAAGATGATAGTAACTCCTGGTTGTGAGTGGATTTTAGTTGAGTATGAAGCAGTCTCAACTGTTTGCCCTCATTAATTATTAATGGTGTAATCCACTGATTAGACTTTATGTGGTTGGGCTTGTGTTTGTTTATATAAGGAAAGCTCATATTAAACAAACTGGAGAAAGTGTCAAAAAAGTAAGAAAATGTACTTTCTAAATCCAGCATTTCAAGGTCTAACAGCCAATTTTCTTTAGACAGCAAGTGGTTAAAGAAATGTATGTTTTCATCAGAAAAAGATCTAGAACTCACCATAGAAAATTTGCCTAAATCAGGGGTGAGTTTCCCAAGTCAATACTTAGAATTTGAGCACAATGATCTGAAAACGCCAAATCAAAAGTTTCAGTTGAAAGCAGTACAGTGTTAATAAATGCATTATCAATCAAAGTACAGGATGAGCCCCGAGTCCTAGAAGGTTCAGAAAAAGCTTGTGTAAGACCATATGAGCTAAATGCGTCCACAATATATACTGCTTTCCTACACTTGGAAATAAAATTTTAGTTAAAATCACCACAAAAACACATTAAAATATCATGTTTACATAAACGATTTAACAGTTTCTCAAAGTATATACTAAAAGTTTTAAAATCAGAGCTAGAAGGACGATACAGACAACAAACTAAATTTTTTTTACACTACTCACAGTCTGGAAAAGAGCAGCAGCACATTCAAAATTGTTAGACAATGAAAATTCTTTATTCTCTGCATGTTTATAGGTACTGAAGTCAGATCTGACAAATATTGCCACACCACCACTACATGAGTCCCTACAGAAGTATGACGCGACCTTATAATGATTAAGTTTGAAACATGTAATCTCCATAGTTGACAACCAAGTTTCTGTGATGCAGCCAATTTCAGGACAGGCATTTGAATATAAGAAGAGTTCCAAGTCAGCGGACTTACGAATGCTTCTAGCATTTAGATTAACAATCCTCACTCCCTTCATGATATCATTTTCTTCTGGGCTTTCCCGAATAGCCGTTGTTTTTGTAACTGGATGTAGACCTTTGGTTATGGGCATGAAAAAATATAAATTTCTTTACAACTATTCCCTCTGGCCAGTTTTGAGGCTGTAGCAGATTTGCCTCAATTTATTTGGGTGCCTTGACCTTGAAAGCCTTATATTCCCCAGACTTAACATCTGTACTCTCAATGTTAAATCTATTGTCCTGTCCAAAGCTATCTTTCAGATATTTCAGAAGATCAGACTCACCAATGTCAAGTGAGACTTTTGAAACTGATATTGAAGTCATTGGCCTGGATGCCACCAAACTTCCAGGATTATTCTCAGATCTTTTCTGGCCAACTATAGAGTTAGCTTGATTTGCAACTCCATCTGAGGTGAGGGTGGTTCGAGGAGTCCTTCCAGCTTCGCCGTCAGCTAAATTGATATATTTGCTGGGGTTTTGTTGGGTTGAGGCTTGAGGCTTGCAATAAAGCATGATTAACATTATGTGCTGATATTTCAGGTTTTTGTGAAATAGTGCCATTGCCAATGTTCAAATGACTCTGAGAATTCAATTCTACAGCCAGATTAAGTTTTTCCAAGAGTTATTTTTTCAGTTCCAATCTATTCTGCTTTACACCTTCCATAAGACTTCCAAGCTGGATTGCAAGGTCACTGGCTTGTCTATTTAGAACTTCTGTAAGATTTTTGTTTATTGAAACTTCAAGCCTTTCCAATTGGCAGTAGGAAATCTACCCGAGATCATTCAAGGATACACAAAGTCAAGGTTATCTCAGGGTCGTAAGATTTAGTTCAAAGCCAAGTGGGGCTGTATGAGACAGTTTCAATGGTGTGCACAGATATTTAGATACATTTTTGGTGCTGTCCCTTGTGTTACTCTATTCCAGTGGGAAATGGCTTTTGTGGTGGTGTAATGCTCTAAAGTAAACCGCATCTCCACAGCTTTTTATAAATCAGATCTACGTTCCTACACTCTAGGCCAGAACCAGAACAAAGGTCTTGAGAATGAATGATTTAAATATTGATGAGTAGCTAGAAATATTTGCTTTACAGTTCATAGACTATTTAAAATATACACTGTGTTATCGTTAAAGTAAATGCCCTTCGGTGTTCAAAATACATGTTTTAATTCAAACCTATGAATAATATTGCAACAACCGATGGAAAAGCAGTTAATTCAATTGGTTAATTAAAAAGCTAATTACCTTTTTGTGGATGTCAAATTATTAAAAACAGTCATCAAATAGATTACAGTTTCATCAAGAGTTTAAAACATACTTTCAATGTTTACTTTAACAAAATAATAATATATAAGATGTTGCAATATGTTATGATATTCCATTCCCGGATGAGTGAGCTCCCTGAATTAAGCTTTAAGCAAAGCTTCTGCAGGTACTTACTTTAATTGTGTTATTGGCCTGCAGCTTTAATCTAATTAAACGGCACGTGTTTATTAGTTTATTTTATTACATTACAATGGGGGTCGACTGAGCTACTTTACTACTTCATAGAATTACCCAGGATAAACCCACACTATAGGGTATTCCCAGTAAAAGCAATTAATATTGCAAACGGAAACCGATAGTTCAAAGAGGTGGCAATTTTTAATATCTTTGATATCGTCTACTTGAAACGTTCTTGTGTGCCTCATTTTGTAAAATGAATTGTGTCTGTGTCTGTCTATCCAGTGTTTGTTAAATTACGGAAAACTGACTTCTATATGTCGTGGATAAAGAGCTATCGGGAGTTCACTTGGGATGGCACCAATTTGTTTTGTATAGCTTGTTCGAAAATTGTGAGTATAAACCATATTTTCACATTTATTTTTTTTCCAGTCTATAGTGAATAAAGAAAGATAAATGTTTTTTGGTATAATAGGAAATTTTGGCTTTTATAAATTACGTATTCAAGCACATTATAGTTAATATTAACAAGTTTAAAGTATTTATAAACATTTTCTACTCACTTATTTTGTAGTAAAAAAAAAAGATATATTGTGTTTTTTGGTATAAGGAGATTTCTGCTTTTATAAATTCAACGTAGTTGATAAGGGACACTTGAAAATTAACCAAACCTTTCAAAACAAAAATCATTAAATTCTTCCTAAGCGATAACACCAATTTATAGATATATAAAACTTCAAAAACAAATTAATTATTTACCTAATAACACCTCAATATCACACTAAAGACCAGTAACTGTAACCAATAATTAAATGGTATGACATTATAATTGTCATCTTGTCAAAGTCAGTTCAAAGCTTGAGCATTATAAGATCCTTTACACAAATAGTGCACTAAATAAAAATCGGCCTTTCCCATTGGTCGATCCACATGGCCTTCCGCTCGCTTCGCTCGCTACGGGGGCTCAAGAAAAAAAATCTAACCAGGTGCTAACCCAATCTAACCCAAGACATACCCAAAATCAAGAAAAAAAGCTGTTTAGAAACATAATCTTTAAATAAAAATTAAAAAAGGCAACGGGGTTCGAACCCGCGTTTTCCAAGTGAGACCCAACGATCTAAAACTCTACACCACGAGAGCTCTTGTCAGAAATCGATTGCATCACGCAGACATATCGTAATACGAGATGGATCGGCCCAATAGGAGAGGTCGACTTTTACATAGTGCACCATTTGTGTAAAGGATCTTTAAATGCCAAGCTTGACAATCTGCAGAAGCTTTCTACTATTTCATTGTATTTACTAACCATTTTCATTTATAGATCTGTTCGTTCTTGACGATGGGGGCAGATTTCTTGCTCGAAATGTTGACTGTTTTCTGTGTTTCCGTTAGGTTTTTCAGCTTCATTAGAGTCACTAAACTAGCACTTGTCAGTTTGCGCCCTGGAGCCAGAGCAAGCGGCTCTAAGTGAAGAGAAATTCCAAACATTTGTAAGGTAAAACATGAATCCTCCACAACAATATAGAACATATCATAATTCTGTTTATTATTTATTTATTTATTTCTCGGCTTGTTAATAGGATTTATTTGTGTTATAAAGAAATGCGCTTCTGCATAAAATTGGTCAGTAATATATAACAATATTAACAAACTGAGAAATAAATAAAATAAAATAATTAGAATGATTCTGCTATATTATTAGTAGTTATTCTATGTTGGTTCTGAACCCTTTATTAGCCGACAGCCGTTGATATATCATATTAATTAAATGTATACTTCTTCTTATAGCATAGAAGTGACTTTTGACAAGGACAATTAAATTAATGGACAGAAAAAATTAGAGAAGTTACTTTTTTCAAACTATTTTAAAATTACCTGATAAGAATATGTTCTGAGAAGTGACCTTTAAGTTGAAGGCAATATTATATACTATAAGCTCTTTTAAAAGAGCTTTTCGGGTTAAAAGGGGCAGACGCCACTAAAAATCACCGGATCCTGGCCAATCGGGTGATGGGTCAACCCACGCGACGTGACGATTTGACTTTCAGAGGTTAGCGGTAAAAAAACAACGTTTTTGTTTACATTTTGTCAAGACGTGTAAGGTATTTAATTTTAACGATTTCTCCCTGAATTTGCGTTATTTATGAATATTTTTAGTCTAGTTACTTTCTAGAGACATATTTAGTTAGTGTTGGTCGGGATAAACAAGTGATTTTATGATTGTTTAATACCATAAAGGAGGGTGTGGTATCTTAATTAACCACTTTTAATGAACTGTATTGTTATAGGGTAGTGAGAGGAATTGAAACATGTATTCAGTTTAATTTACTTTAATAATGCAGGTGAAAATTGCATTTGAATATTATAGATATGAATAAACAGCGTTTTCTATGTGAAATAGAAATTATATATGTACAATTCTTAGAATAATTGCAGGCATTCGTCCATTCAAGCATAAAACTAATATTACAAAAGGTTTCTTAAAATTAGAAATATCTACTAAAAAGTCTTGATTGTTTCATTTAAAATGAGTTTTTTCATTTTTCTTATATTAATACTTTTCGTTCTCCAACTTAGTAACTTTCACACAGCGTACCTTTTCACTATGACTGCTTTACCTGTCTTCAACGGGGAGAGATTTTACTTAGTTATTTTCCAAACTTAATTCTTGTGTTTACGGAAACCATAAATCCAGCTTTCACCTTGCTTACAGAAATTCGACCAGGAATGTCAAGCCGCCATCTTATGTTCCATCATCCACAGGGGACGCTATCGTTCTGACTTCGAAGAATTGCTTAAAAAATCCCAAAAGGAGGTCTTGTCCAACCTTGGACAAAGATAACTGAGGTGCACTAAATATTCTCTAATATTTGTGCATTCCAAAAAGGAATTTGACCTTTTGGCGCGAAGAGGCACTTGCTGGAGCGCGGTGACAAGACCGATCTAGTAACGTGGAGTGTTAGCAGAGCACTGACTTGATTATTTCTTTCTTTGAGCAGGTAGCCTAGCGGCGAAACCACATAATAAAAGTGGGCGGTGACACATACCGAATTCATTTGAGATTAAAAGGGTAGAAACAATTTTCATTCCTTATTTGACAGACTATTATTCACAATGCTGACTGAGACAAAAATTTGAATTGAAAACGATTCCAAACGTTTTCCTTTACGAGTGAAGAGTTGCTGAATTGTAATATAATATACTGGCAGTACTGCTGTACAGGCTCGAATTAAGGGATCGTCTGTCCAGGTTTGGACTAAGGGGTTTTGAAGAACGGGCATATGCTAATTTAAATGCACAAATTGGGTTGTGCCCGGGGTGAAATAAATCTATTTTGAGATTAATTATGGCTCATTCATTCTACATACATACAGGGTGTTATCACCAAACTATACGGTGGAAAACGATAGTTTCTACACGTGTTGGGTTGTTTCCCCAACAAGTGTGTTCAGGTATTCTCCAAGAAATAGGACTCAAGGAAATACTATTACATCGAGCATAATTTAAGACTGTTTTGGTAAGTTCATTTCTAATGTATAGATTATAGATTTGTTTTCAGATTTAATACTATTAAAGTAATACTTCAAAATAATTTCAACTACTTACTTAAAAGTTTGTTCAAGTTAATTTATAGTATTAAGTCTACTAAAGGCTGATTTTCATATATAGGACTGTGCACCGACTGTGCGCCTACCATGCTGCGGCCGTCTACTTTTTCACAATAGGACTAGACGACCGCAACACGGTCGTAGCACAGTCCTTTATGTGTAAATGTAAATAAAGGTTTCAGTGCGTTTTATATGGAACATATAGTTTTTTGATTTACAGTGACAACGACACGGTAGGTGCACGGTAGGCGCACAGTCCTATATATGAAAATCAGCCTTTATAGTACTGTTTTTTTTTTCTGATTTGCAGGTACAAAGTAGATATAATCTCATATTCTTTAGTGCTTGAAGCAAGACATAAAGATGGATATCTTGAAAAAATATGTCTTGGGCATACCTAGATCCATAAAATATCAAACGAAGACTGTTCTGACAGAATTTCCACCCAGATTGTAATGTATTTAGTCCATACAAAGAGATGGTCTCATACAAAGAGGGCATATAGGTACAATGGAGGAAATGAAAACAAGTATCGAAGCTTATAATCAGTCTGCTTGTGAGGAAAGCAGCTGTAGTCACTGACATCTTACATTTTATTATCTATATATACTTGGAAAGGTAACTAACATTGTTATAATTTATACTTATACATAATCAGAAAATATTTTTGTTACACCTATGTGCTCTGAAGAGTTAATTTTTGTATGTATTCTTATTATATAAGTAGAATGTGTTTATTGTATTTTATACAGTATTAATTTATTTCAGGATATACACTTTCAGAGGTAATATAACCCATAGAACCATCCACAGCAGCACAAATAAAACATTTGAAATTCCTGTTTTTCACAGAGAGGCGGATGAGCACACAAAATTGTAGGAACAATGAATAGAGCTGAGGTAAAACAGGTAGGATTTGGAGAATTTCAGGTAAAGTCTTCAAAATGTGAATATTATTATAATGTTTGTTATAATGAATTATTATGTGAGACAGAATGCAAAACATTACACTATAGAGTATGCAAGGTTTGTATTCATCGCTACAGGTGTGAGGGCTCACAGTACTCTGTAAAAACTGTGATGCGTAAACACATACATTTGGTATGTTTGTATGAGCAATGGACAGGGAGCGATTTTGTTTTAGGTGATGTTGCTGAAATGCTTGCAGAAGAACAACTATCAAATATTAAGAATGACCATAAGGAAGAAATTGAGAAGTTCATAAGGGAAAAAAATGTGAAAGTCAATGCGCAGCACCAGTAGATAAAAGAAGGAAAAGTTTCAAACTTTTTGAGATGCCTGAATGATGAGACTTATGATAAGTACGTTGCATTGTCAACAAGTTAATAAGTTATTATATATTTTTTATAAAATTACATTTTATATTTATTTTAAGGTGCATGAAACAATTTGGTACAATAATGGAGCATGTAAACAAAGCAACCACCAACAAAAGGAAAATTGAGAAGCAAGATTATTTTCCGTCACAGAAGAAAAAACGTAGATGGCTTTTAAAACATATGTATGCAGTTTTAACATATTGTTGTGTATAGATTCTAAATGGTAATACTGTAGATATACATATAATTAGTTACATTTATAGTTTTTAAGTAAATATTCTACTTTTCTTATTTTAAAAAATATGTGATGATTCGATATAATATCACTCGTAAGTTTCTTGAAGTTTCTTCTTACGAGCTGTAATCGAAACTGCGGATTTCTTAAATTAAATTGGATTTTCAAAATATCTAGTGTATTTTTTCCATAATAATTTCCCTAGGTAGGTATATTTTATGCCACACCTGTGTGCCATGTAAAATATGCATGAAACAATAATGATATTCTCTAGATTATCATTCCATTCATTTAAAAAATATATTATGGGCAAATGCTTATTATAGTGCATAATAATTTGATGTCAAAATAATAAAAAAATAATTAACAATATTTAATCACAATATATGTTTTATTACATAATAATATGAAAAAATCAAGTATCAAGTCTTACAAAAATAAATAGTTTCTTAACAATATTAAAGAAAGTACACCTATATAAAAATAATTACTCTTCATGTAAGTTACTTATCTCAGATCTTGCAAAAGAGTGCTTCTTTCTGGAGGGACACTTACTCCTCCTCGTCTCTGTGAAAAGCAGTAATTTCAAATGTTTTTTTTCCACTTGTAAAATTTATTTGTGCCGCTGTGAATGGTTCTATGGGTTATATTATCTCTGTAAGTGCATATCCCGAAATAAATTAATACTGTATAAATACATTCTACTTAACAAGAATACATACAAAAATTAACTCGTCAAAGCACATAGGTGTAACAAAAATATTTTCTGATTTTATATAAGTATAAATTATAACAATGTTAGTTACCTTTCCAAGTATATATAGATACTAAAATGTAATAGGTCAATGACTACAGCTGCTTTCTTCACAAGCAGACTAATTATTATTATAAGCTTCGATACTTGTTTTCATTTCCTCCATTGTACCTATATGCCCTTTTTGTATGAGACTGTCTCTTTGTATGGTCTAAATACATTACAATCTGGGTGAAAATTCTGTCAGAACAGTCTTCGTTTTGATATTATATGGATCTAGGAATGCCTAAGATTATATCCACTTGTACCTGCAAATCAGAAAAAAAACAGTACTATTAGGAGACTTATTGCTATAAATTAACTCGAACACACTTTTAAGTAAGTAGTTAAAATTATTTTGAAATATTACTTTAATAGCATTAAATCTGAAAACAAATCTATAATCTATACATTAGAAATGAACTTACCAAAACAGTCTTAAATTATTCTCGATGTAATAGTTTTTCTTTGAGTCCCATTTCTCGGAGAATACTTGAACACACTAAATAAAGAAGTCTCTAGAAAGTAACTATCTAAAAATATTCAAAAATAATGCAAATTCACGGAGAAATCGTTAAAATTAAACATCTTACACATCTTGACAAAATGTAAACAAAAACCTTGTTTTTACCGCTAACCTCTAAAGTCAAAGTGTGACGTCGCGTGGGCGGACCCATCACCTGATAGGCCAGGATCCGGTGAGTTTTAGTGGCGCCTACAAGTGGCAAGGCTAAATTTTACAAATTATTATCTTTGGCCATGTCACGTCCAGAGCATGTCTTAAATACTAACGCAGAAAATAATAGTAGTGGTTGTGGGTTGCTTTTGAACCCTATACCATTTGGCCTTGAATTTAAGATAGAATAGTAAATGGTTCAGAACCCTCATAGTATAACTACTAATAATATAGCACAATCGTTCTAATTATTATTTTTTTATTTATTTCTCAGCTTGTTAATAGGATTAATTTGTGCTATGAAGAAATGATTTTCTGCATAAAATTAGTCAGTAATATATAATAATATTAACAAACTGAGAAATAAATAAAAGGAAATAATTAGAATAATTCTGCTATATTATTAATCGTTATTCTATGTTGGTTCCGGGCCCTTTATTAGCTGACAGTCGACGATATATCATATTAATTAAATTTAGACTTCTTTTTATAGCATAGAAGTGACTTGTGACAAGGACAATTATAATGAACAGAAAAAATTAGAAGTTATTTTTTTCCAAACTGTTTTAAAATAATCGGTAAGAATATATTCTGAGAAGTGACATTTAAGTTGAAGTCTATATTAGATCCTATTAAGGCTGTTTTAAAAAAGCCTCTTGTGTAACAAGTGGCAAAATATATCTTTATCTATGTCACGTCTAGAGCATGTCCTAAAATACTAACGCAGAAAAAAAATTAGTGGTGGTTGTGGGTTGCTTCTGAACCCTATACCATTTGACCTTTAATTTAAGACGAAGTAGTAAAGGGTTCAGAACTTACATAGTATAACTATTAATAATATAGCCGAATCATTTTCTTTTATTTATTTCTCAGTTTGTTAATAGCATTAATTTGTGTGACAAGAAAATGCGTTTCTGCATAAAATTAGTTAGTAATATATAATAATATAAACAAATTGAGAAATAAATAAACAAAATTATTTGAATGATTCTGCTATATTATTAGTAGTTATTATATGTTGGTTCTGGAACCTGTACTAGGTGACAGCCGATGATATATCTTGTTAATTAAATTTACACTTCTTTTTTATCGCATGGAAGTGACTTGTGACAAAGACAATTAAATTAATAACTACTAAACAGAAAATGTTGGAAGTTATTTTTTCCAAACTCTGTCAAAATTACCTGGTAAGAATATATTCTGAGAAGTGACATTGTAGCTGACGTCAATATTAGATCCTATAAGCTGCTTTAAAAGAGACTTTCCCGTAACAAGTAGCATGGGTAAATTTCACAAAATATTATCTCTAAACATGGCACGTCCAGATCCATTAACAAGATATTTCTGCGGTAACTAAACTTTTCGAAAACAAAGAGCATTAAAAGCTTTAAATCCTACGCACAGTGTGATCCTTAATGCAAGGCGTTTTTACGCCAAACGCACTCGGCATATAAATGTAGTAATTTCTAAAATTTTAAATGATACCTTTGTTTTCGAATCTGTATTCCGCAGGCGACGGAAACCATTAGTCACTTTGCGGACCAAGTCCCGGGAGAGGAAACATATATATATGGCTTCGTTTATAAGCAGCATGTTTTTATTCGTATTTCGATATATGGCTATTTTTAATTTGTCACTGTCTTATATCTGTCTGTATCCACGAGAGAATATAATTTCAGGAATTGTTAACATTAGACGAAGCATCTCCTCAGACAAGGGATATTTAAAAAAGTAGAGTATTATAAGTCCATTGCCTCTGATCTATTCAATCAGAAACAGCAACTGTATTTTTAATAATTGTATGGTTAAATAAATATAGTAAGTAGGTATAGTTTCATTGTTCTGCGACTTTTAACCTCCAGCATCTTTATAGGCTGTTTCAAAGCCGACCGGGCAAGAACATAAAAATTGTTAATACTAAGATAATTGATTCCTGTGCTCGGTAACCGTTTTTGATTTTGCTGCACAAATTGCTGGTTTCAAAACAATTTGATTTGATTCAAACTAAACAATATATTTTTGTGAAAAATTAATAAAGGTGATGAAAATTATGGGAGAGCCACCCTGGCGTATGCTACAGATTCCATTTAGGAACAAAATCTGGGCAAACATTATTTTTAATTTAAAATTGTATTTCAATCGATGTATGCCTCTAGGGCCAAGGTTGTTTACTCCATGTTATTGCCATGCAGATTTTTTTTTTTATTTATTTATTTAGTTACAAACCCTACAGAAATACATCCAATTATAGAGTTGGTTGGTTGAACTCAATTACTAAAAAATACAACAAATACATAAACTAACAAGGAAAATTACAGTATTTTATGAAACAGCTCTCAAAATCTATTTAAATCTATATTAAAAATATCACACTGATCCCTTACTTGATTATATAACTTATACATAGTTAAAATGGGAAAGTTAAAATAATAATTACTTCGTGCCGTATCTACATAATAATAATAATAATAATAATAATAATAATAATAATAATAATAATAATAATAATAATAATAATAATATTTATCGATGATGTACATAATGTAAGTCATTTCACACGTCAAATATAAAGATAAAACTTAAAAATATACAGTTTAAAAAAAGTCATGAAAGTTGTTTTTTTTTGAGTTAAAATATTAATAAAACAAAACACAGTATATTAACAAATAAGAAATAAGTTTGACAGACAATACAACCTAAAGCAATAAGACAGCTAAGGCAACCGCCTATACCCCCCTTAACAGTTGCTACTTTAAATCATCGAAATTGATATTGAAATATTCCTCCAGGTCATAAAAGGCCTTCACCTTGAGATAATTTTTAACTTTAGACTTAAATAGATGGTAGTCATAGTTTTTAACACACAGTGGCAACAGATTAAAAATTTAACTCCAAAATGGTTTATCCCATCCCTGGCCCTGGCAGTCCTATTATAGTTTAAGGAAAAATTAACCTTATTTCTGGTGTTGTAGCTGTGATAATCACGATTATATGCATAATCACCCATATTAGCCCTCACATGCAGAAGATAACTCAATATATACAAAGAAGGAAGAGTTATAATGCCCAAAGCGACAAAACTGGCCCTGCAACAGTCTCTAAACTTGATACCAGTCATAACTCTTATGCAGCGTCTCTGGATTGCAAATATCTTGGAAGCATGTGGTGAATGCCCCCAGCACAGGATAGCTTAGGCAAGATGAGAGTGTCGATGACCATAGTAAGCATTCATAAGTACATCTGGTGAAACAATACTTTTTAAATTGCGAATTATTAATTTTTTTACTAAGGACACTCGTAAGGTAGTCAGCGTGTTGCTCCCATGTAAGCCCAGAATCCAAGTAAATGCCCAAAAACTTCACAGACCTTCAGAGGCCTCAAGGAAAAATCCAACAGCTGAGTCTTGGCCTCATTTATGCTCAACCCATTCGACAAAAACCACTGTTGCACATCGGACTGCACAATTTTGGACTGCCGATCAAGGTCAGTCAAACTATCAGCCCTCTCAATTGCTGTGGTGTCATCTGCAAACAATACAATCTTCGTGCTGGCCAGTGATACACACGATGGAATGTCATTCACATAAAGTAAAAATAAAACTGAACCAAGGACAGAGCCCTGTGGTACCCCATATACAACTGGCCTCCTACTTGAAGTAGCCCCACATATGTTACATATTGCCATCCATTGGACAGATACGATTTATTAGATCAATGCTGGTTTTATTAAAGTTATATTCAAGAAGCTTATCTATCAGTAGTTTGTGAGACACGCAGTCAAAGGCCTTTGTTAAGTCAAAGAAGGAGACCCGAGCATACAGTTTCCCATCAAAACACTCCTGTATGAAAGTCATAAGTTGGCTGATTGCCACAGTTGTTGACATGCTAGAACGGAAGCCAAACTGACACGGGTTAGTGATGAGTTTCAAGGTGATCACACATTTGCTTCTTTAAATCACTTTTGAAAATTTTACCAAACAGTGGCACAATTGATATAGGCCTATAGTTGGAGACATCCTCACAATCTCCCCTCTTATACAGTGTGGCCCAAATTGGGTATACATGTATGGGTATCTTGGAAACTATAAGAGATAGAAAATCGGTTAAATGGGGAAAGTTTTAGTTCATTCAATTCCCAATTCAATGCCATTTTGATAACGATTTGATCTTTTTTCGTTTTTGAGATATTTTGAAAAAATCAAAAAGTTGTATTTTCGAAAAAGCGCTGTACTTTTTTTATTTAAAGATATTTTTAAAATCTGTAAAAACATTGTTAGGACAACTTTTTATGCTCAATGCACCCATGTATTCAGTTTTTAGTTCTGACGTTTTTGGTTATGAGAAACCAGCATCAACTTCTTTTTTTCTTATGGCGGCCATTTTGTTTTTTAGCACATTTAAAAAGAACTTTTTTTTCCCTTTCTTGTGATGTATAACACTTCTTAAAAATATTTTATTTTTATGTCAGAAAACGACAAATTTAATTTTTAGCTGGGTTGGCCATGACTGCGGAGGCCATTTGCGGTACAAAACAAATATTGTTAGTGTTTCATAGTTATTTTACTGAAAAATATACGAAACATTGATCAGACAAACATCGAATTTAACTTTTCATTTTTAGTAATTTTTGTTTTTATTAATATTTGTTAAAAGGTAAGTTTAATATTAGCTGCCCTGCCAAACATCATTAAATAATATCAATATGTTAAGAATATTATATTAAATGCAATAGGAATACAAGTGTAGCACCGCCAGTTATTTGGAACTCAATCCTGACAGTCAACACTCAAGACTCAAGCCTTAAGACAAGTCTGTTATGGACCTTTTATAATTATAAAAGCCTTGGGAAGCCATGTGACCAAAGGACAAAATAATATTGAAACAATATTGAGTTGGCTTGAGCAACAGTTGCTACGGAGGGCGGTTGCCGTACAAATCAATATTTGCTATTAATTTCCAAACTATCGTTCTAAATATAAGTATCGGTTTCTGTTCATAACTGCTTACATTACAACTTACTACTATTAACATACCCAAACTAACTAATCTAACCACGCGAAACCGGCTAGACCTCACTACCTCGTCCCGCTCGAGGACCCAGCCACCGCCGATGCATACGCATACACAGTTGTTCACGGTATTTGACGGTACAAAGTACAAAGTTTACAGAATATGCAGGTATCTGCCGCACGCTTGTGATCTCAATGCATTAAAGTTTCGACAGTGAGCGAGGCAACTTATATTTATTCTGTAAACTTTGCCCAAAGATTACACCGAGGGGTGTAATATCCGGGGACCCAGCTGGTCAATTTACAGGACCCCGATTTGATATAACATTATTTAATTGTAAATGAATGGTCCTATAAGTTGATTATCTAAAAACAAATTATACTATTTGACTTTGTAAATATTTTGCGGACTGTGTAGACTTACCGTACACACCAGACATTAAAGCCAAATCTTACTTGTGGCCTACGTTCTGCCACTTGGTGAGGATTATCAGTGGCCCAAAAATAGATATTCACAATAATGAATGCTCCGCAGTTGCTGAAAAACGTTTCGTCGGTCCAAATAATCTTCATACTGAGATTGGGGTTTCATGACATTGGTTTACAAACCAGTTTGAAAATCATAATCGCCTTGGGTCTATTTCCTTTAAAACTTGAACAATAGTAGGTTTATAAGGACGATATTTGTTTTCTTTAAGGACTGTTTGGATAGTAGTTCTTGGTATCTATAAGTATTTCCCTCGCACGTACTCTCGTCGACGTCGTCGGGTTCGCATTAAAATATCCTTAATGTCATCGTCAAGAGCTTGATTGCCCTTCTGATATTTCTTTGGCGTTGGTACTTCAAAACTTCCATAATTTTTTAAGTTCAGGTCAAGCCTCGCGAATAGTCTTGGCTGTTGCCTCTCAGGATACAGGTCCAAATAGTCGGCGGTGGCAAGATTTGTATTTCTATTACATTTAATATAACATTCTAATATGTCATATTTTTCTTCACTGGCATATCGCGTGGCGATATTTAGAAATCAAAATTTATGAAAATTTAAACAAAAACTACCAAATAGCGTTTTGACTGAATAATGTCACTTTTCAGTAAAATTACTTAAATGCCGCCGAATCACCATAGCAACACTATCATTTATTACGGCAAATGGCCTCCGCCGTCATGGCCAACTCAGTTAAAAATTAACTTTGTCGTTTTTTGACATAAAAATAAAATATTTTTATAAAGTGTTATACATCATAAGAAAGGAAAAAATATGTTCTTTTTAAATGTGCTAAAAAGCAAAATGACCGCCATAAGAAAAAACGAAGTTGATGATGGTTTCTCAGAACCGAAACGTCAGAACTAAAAACTGATTACATGGGTGCATCGAGCGTAAAAAGTTGTCCTAACAATGTTTTTACAGATTTTAAAAATATGTTTAAATAAAAAAAGTACAGCGCTTTTTCGAAAATACAACTTTTTGATTTTTTCAAAATATCTCAAAAACAAAAAGAGAGAAAATCATTATCAAAATGGCGTTGAATTGGGAATTGAATGGCCTACAACTTTCGCCATTTAACCATTTTTCTATCTCATATAGTTTAGAAGATACCCATACATGTATACCCAATTTGGGCCACACTGTATACTGGCACAACACGAGCCACCTTTAGACAATCTGAAAAAGTACCTGCTTTAATACACTTATTGATGATTTTTCTTAATCGGTAAGTAATTATGTGTTTTAATGTTTTAGTTATTTTGGTATTAAATTCAAAGCAATCTTTGCTAGGACTATTATGTAGATTTGATATTATGTCCCTAATATTGCTGTAAGTAACTTCATTAAATTGAAATGTGTGTATAGTTGTGTTAATGTTTGATGAATCAAAATAGCTTAGTGGATCACGATTTGAGTGTGGAAGATTGTTTATAATGTAATTTAACTCATTTGCCGTTAATTTGAGAGAATTTGTTTTTCCGACAGTTGGGTTGCTGTTCGCAATAACGTTCCACATAGCTTTATTTTTATTATTTGAACGATTAATATGCCTGTTATTGGCTTCTTTTTTACTTTTTCTATTAAGGCTCTATAATCATTGCGAAAGGATTTTAACAAATCGGGTGGAACCAAGACAGGGTTTGACCTGCTCAAGTGGGTCAACAATTTCAGGGTCTCCCTTGTTTGCTCTATCTCGTCTGTAAACCAATGTATTTTATAATGAATCCGGATGGTTTTTCGAATGACAATTATTCGAACGACAGTTCTTCGAATGACATTTCTTCGAATGGACAGTTCTTCGAAAAGACAATTCTTCGAATCGACAATTTTTCGAATGTGTAATTCTTCGAATGGACCATTTTTCGAATCTTTAATTTTGTTTGGGTTAGTCCCTTTTACCGTTTTAGCAAAATTTCTGCAACACCTCGGTGGTGCAGAAGGTAGCGTTCTTGCTTGTCATTCCGGCGCTGCGGGTTCGACTTCCGTCAGTCGCGACAGATGTTTTTTTTATTGTTTTTTATTAATTTACCGTTTTTTCATAATTTTGGGTTAGTTTTGGTTAGCATTTGGTTAGCTCTTGTTGCAAAGCCCTAATAATACCTATTAACATTTATATCATAGTCGCCTATATGTCTGTCATAACAAGATGCGATCCTGTACGTTAGATATGAATATGTCACAAGAGAAAATACCTACGATAAAGATCGTATATTTTGATCCATCGAGCCGCATTATTATCAGTGATTTCGGCGAGTCGGAAAGTAGGAAACCACGGCCGGCGGAGAAGCTATTGCACAATCCCTTTTACCTTTGTACCGGGGTGTATCGCGCGCACTCTTTTTGAACATTTTATTAGTTGCTTTTTTTAAATTATCTTTATGTTTTCTATAATTTAATATTTTCGAAAAACGGTCCTTTCGAATATTTGTCTTTTCGAAAAACTATCCTTTCGAATAATTATCCATTCGAATAATTGTCCATTCGAAGAACTGTCTTTCGGAAAATTGTCATTCGAAAAACAGTCCTAGATTCATTTTATAAGCACTACCAGGATGGCCACTGCTGGCCAACTTGGTCTTTTCAGGAAATGATACGTCACAGGCATCCTTTATTAGGCTGATAAAAGACTCAAAGAGTGCACTGAAGGAAAGTGATTCACTATCAACAAACGAACAGTCAGCAACACTAACCATTTGGTATAAATTAAATAACCCAAACTCTGTCAATGAGCCTGTAGACAATCCTTATAGGGGCCTCCTCTATTAAATATTTTAAAGATATTGCTAAATGATCTGACATGCAGAGATCTATGATATCATAGTTCGTATTTTGACATATATTTGTGAAAATGTTATCCATACATGCCCGATTCCTGGTTAGCTGAAAGACCACTCTAGACAACCCGTAAGACTCAAACAAGTTCGACACCATACGAGCCTCCAAAGAATTGGTTTGAAAGTGGACATTAAAGTCTCCAGTCAGCACAATTCCCGTACCCAAGTCCATCCTGTCCAAAACTGCGGCTAACCCACTTAAGAAGATGGTTTGATCACCCATTGGGGATCTATAAATTGTTATAATTTGTATGTTATTGCAAAGATCACCCGCAACTTCAAAATGAAGCTCCTCAGACATACCAATAACATCAAAAGGCAGCGACAGCACTTCAAGCGACTGTTTAACAAAAATTGCTACACCACCGTGACCATGGTTAGTCCTACCAAAGCCAGAGGCAATAACAAAACCACTAATGTGTGTGCATTCCAGTTCATCTGGTTTTAACCAGTGTTAATCCCTCATTTCAGTATCATGAGACAACACTGTTCCATTAATTGTATAGTTAAAATAGGATAGGCTTTTTTTTCTTGTAAAACTAAGTACATAACATTTATTGATATTAAGTTCCAAGCCATATTTAACTGACCAACCTTAAATTTTGTTTAGATCCCCTTGAAGTGATTGACCTATATTGATCTATATTTTCTATTCTAATGTACAATTTTAAGTCATCAGCAAATAATAATATTTCCGATTTATTAATGGTATCAACTAAATTGTTAATAAATAAAAAGAACATTAGTGGTCCAAGTTATATCCTTGCGGGACACCTGAAGTTGGTATGAAATAGTTTGAGCCATACCCCCTGAGATAAACTTTCTGCTGTCTATTACTAATGTAAGAGTGAAATAATTTCACTAAGCAGTCATTAAACCCAAATTCTGCATATAGTTTTTTTTAGAAGAATATTGTGTGAGATACTGTCAAAAGCCTTTACAAAATCGGTATAGATAACATCTACTTGATATTTCTTGTCTAATTTTTCTGCTATGTATTGTGTTATATTGCATCAGTTAGTGGCAGTTGATTTATTCTTAAGAAATCCATGTTGTCTGTGTGATATTATTACGTACATAATTATACATCTGTTTGTATATTATTGTTTCAAAAATTTTTGCAGGACATGATAAAATAGCAATCGGCCTGTAATTCTTAATGTCAGATGTATGTCCTTTATTAAAAACTGTACATATCTTAACTTCTTTCCGCATTTTTGGAAAACTTTTAGTACTTAATGATACCTATATTAAACAATATTCTCAGTGGCTCGGCAAAAAATCATACCAAATCTTTTATTACATATTTAATGTAATCCACATATAAATTATCAGGTCCTACAGGTTTATTGATTTTAAAGCTTTTGACTGCTTCACACACATCATCATGGGTAATGCCACTGAGTGAGAATGACTCATTCATATCATAAGGCTGGGTGTGCTCTGAGTAGGGCAACTCATTTTTAATATACATATACGGAATTAAAATAGGACGCGAATGCGTTTGCTATATATCTGCCATCAGCATACTCACCACCATCAAGGAACATTTTACATGGAATATTTGGTGCACTTTTATTATTTCTAATGTGTTGCCAGAATGACATCGAGTCTTCATTAATATCTATTTGAATTTTATTTAATATTGTTGATATGCAGCTTTCACGTCCCTCTTGATTTTAGCTGTAAGCTATATAAAACGGTTATAGTTATCTAAGTTAAAATAATTCCTATTCTTAATCCTTAATTTATCTTTGGTTTGTATATCTTTTATTATTGTTTTATTGAACCATGCAGGATATTTTTATGGGGTCTTGCTTTTGGTACGCATATTTGAAATATAGAGTTAATTTTTTCATAAAAACATTCAACTGCCAAGTTAATATCAATAAAAGATTCCAGTTCATTCCAACTGACATTTTGAAAAATACATTACAAGAAAATCTGCACTTTTTAAGTTAAAATTTGATATTGTATTATTACTGGGTAAAGTTTTTTGCTTAGGATTTATTAATGAAATTTCAATTGTCAATGGCGGGTGATGAGTATCGCTGTCAACAAAGCCACAAACACTACTAAATACACTATTTTTCAGATTAGTCAAAACTAAGTCTAATATGCGATTGTTGGCAATTAAAACTCTATTATGGTGTGTACATTCATAACAAACCTTTACAGTTTAATAACAACTCAATTTGTTAATCTTTAAAGTTATTGACATAATACTGATTTAAATCCGTAATACTAAAGTCTCCTAAAATAACAAATTTATTTTGATACAGGTATTGCAAGCTTTCTATATATGAAAATAGGTCGTCTCGATCCGAAAATGTACAACTGGGCGCTATATAAACTAGTAACACATACATAAAGCTAATTTTATCAACTTGTATCTTAACAGCTAATAAATCCATCTGTGGAATTTCAAAATCTACATCAATTAAACTGCAACTATATTTACTCTTTACTGCCAAAAGCACACCTCCACCACGCAGATTATCACTTCTGTTGCGATATCTAAAAATTGAGGAAAATTCTGGAAATAACTAACTGTCATAGACACTGTCAGTAATCCACATCGTATTAATTTTCAGTTGCACACACATTGTTATAAAATTCTACCACTTTAATGTTTAATCCACGTACATTTTGATAAGCAATCACAAAGGTGCATTCTTCTTGATACACTGTAGCAACTACGTTATTCACTTCTGGGCTAAAAAAATTGTCATTACTAAAGAGCGGAAAAAATGCAAGCGAAAAACCTCAATATATGCGCATTTAAATGCATAAAAATTTCAGAATATATGCATCGAAATGAACAAAAAATGCAAATATGCATTTTTATTATATGAAAAATTATGAACATTAATGTTATTTTAAATAAAGCCAGAACAATTTCTTTATAATTAAACCCGTTCTTCAGAAATCCTATAATTTTTTACCTATACCACAGACTTATTTAAATAAATATAAATGAAACAAAAAAAATCGTAATAAAAGTTTTTTATTCATAGATACACACATTGATACTTACATAGCAAATTACAAAACATAAAATCTAAAACACAAAAATCTTACAGTGACAAAATATTATTTGCGATTATAAAAAAAATTAATAATACAATAATTAATAATTCAACACTACCATTGATACATTCAGATAATAGCAACTTGCACAACATACAATTCGTAAATTAACAAACTATTCTTTGCAGTTATAAAAACAAATTATAACTAAATGTTTTTCAAAAATTTCCAAAAGAAAATTGTATCTTTTATCTGTAAACATATGTTTAAAAATGGAAAAACTTCGCTCAACATCTACAGAAGTTATCGGACAGTATTTTAGTTTTGGAATTAAGTGTGTTTCTAATTTATACAAATCCAGTTCTTTTTCGAAATTAGTGAAATTGCCTATAAAAACTTCTGAAATATTTTTTAGGATTTTGAAGCCTGTGTTATTTTCAATTACTGACATAAATTTTTTTACAACCGGAGCCCCAACATTACCTGAAACTTTTTTGCAATGTACCTCAAATTGATTTATTAAAGCCACTGAATCTGTCAAAGAAACAGAGGTAGCCTCCAATTTTGTGAGTGCTATAGGTACAAAAGAATAATTTGTTTTTATAAATATTAAATTTTCTTTCACGGTTGGGTTAGAAAAAAAAGAGTTTTTGCATTTATTAGAGAGGCAGAAGATGAGTCGTTTAGATCTTCGATAACTTTTTTAACTAATTTAAAGTTCTCGGCATAAAATATAGGAGCGGCTAACCCAGTTCCCCAGCGAGTTATTACTGGTTGTGGTGGTAATTGAGTATTTGGACAATTTTCCTTATAAAATTGAACACGCGAAGTTGCTTTTAGAAATACTTTTTTTACTTGATTAATTAAATTATTTACCAATCGAAACTGGTTTTTTATACATTCTGCCACTCTATTGATATCATGAGCCAAACAAGTAACATGAAATAGGTCTGCTGCCTTAACCATATAGGGTGCAGCATCCGATAAAAGGAGTATGAATTTTTCTGACGGAACACTGTCGAGCAAAAAAAAGTTGGTTAATGTTTCTGGAACAAATCTGGTTACACTTAAATTGTTGGTTTTTTTCCAATTGTTTGGATGCAATTAAATAGGATCTACCATAATAATTGGATTCCCCTAAGACTCCAATCAATGCGTGTGCAATATATCTCCCACATGAGTCAGTTGTTTCATCAACCACAAGATGAAAATAATTTTCACCCCCTTTTTTTTATGTCATTTACAGATTGTTTGTAAATGACATCAACACTACCTTTACGTACAGTTGACTCGTCCGGTATGTTAAATTTACAATATTTTGTCAAAAATGAACGTAAATTGAGGTTGCTCAGTTTTTTAAGTGGTATATTGGCTCCAATGAATGCCTTACATAAGTCCTCATTGAACTGGGCTTGTTTGCTGTTTTTTGGTTTTTCTTCAAAACAATGTTGTATAGTTTACTGGGAGGGTTCCCCTCGTTGCAATTTTCGCACGTTGAGCTGGTGTTTTGCTGATTTGATATGCTGATCCACAACACATTTTTTATCTGCATGAATCTGTAAAATCCAAAAAAGCAATAATTAATTTGGGTTTACATTCGTTAAAAAATAGAATTTTAAATTTTTCCTACTTCTACCAAATAAAATATTTGAGTAGAAAACTCTTGTCAATACATTAAATTTGTTAACATTAGCTACCAATAATTTGCTTGAATACGTAATTTATAAAAGCAGCAATCTCCTTATACCAAAAAACATAATATATCTTTCTTTTTTTAGTATAAAATAATTGAGTAGAAAAATTTTATAAAAACTTTAAAATTGTTAACATTAACTACCAATAATGTGCTTGAATACGTAATTTAGAAAAGCCAAAATTTCCTATTACACCAAAAAACATATCTATATCGTTCTTTATTTACTATAGACTGGAAAAAAATAAATGTGAAAATATGGTTTATACTCACAATTTTCGAACAAGCTGTAGAAATTGGTGCCATCCCAAGTGAACTCCCGATAGCTCTTTATCCACGACATATGAAAGTAAGTTTTCGGCATTTTAACAAACACTGGACAGACAGACACAGACACAATTCACTTTACAAAACGAGGCACACAAGAACGTTTCAAGTAGACGGTATCAAAGATATTAAAAATTGCCATCTCTTTGAACTATCGGATTCTGTTTGCATTATTAATTGCTCTTACTGGGAATACCCTATAATGTGGGTTTATCGTGGGCAATTCTATGAAGTAGTAAAGTACCTCAGTCGCCCCCATTGTAATGTAATAAAATAAACTAATAAACACGTGCAATGCAATAAGCAAGCAATCGAAAAGGGACGGACAGGATCTTTAATTGGCCATAAAATGCAATAAATGCTCTATTATTGGAAAAAAATGCATATTGTACAAAACAGACAAAAAATGCAAAAATGCAAAAAAGTGCATTTTGTATTTTCTCCGCTCTTTAGTCAGTACTCTAATTACACTTGAAACTTAATATCAAATATCCAATTAGTATATTCCTGCACATACGCTGGGGATAAATCAAAACTTAGATTATTATTTTTTATTAACCACTTAAACAGTTGGGTTAGTTTAAAAAGATCCAGTTTTCTTTACTTTTGTTTCGGCATTCCCTTTTTGTGACAAATTTAAACAGGTAGCATTTAAACCAAAGGTATCCATTACTTCCAGATTTTCAGCAATAAACTCCTTAATAAATTCTTTATCAGAAAATCCTTTAAGTATGCCAGTAATCATAACCATGGAATCATTATTGAAAATGTGTTTTATTTCTATTTCTTTGTTTATTAGACTAGCATTTAGTTTTTGTTGCTGGCTAGCATTCTGACACTCAATAATTATAGCTCCATTTTGAAGATGTTTTACTCTTTTAAAACTTCCTTTCATATTGGCAGCTTTGACACATTTTTTATTTCTTGTAGAACTATCCTGAAATCAGTTTGATTGTTTACTTTAATTAAACTTTCATGTTTTGGTTTTTGAGGAGGCGTCTTCCATTCTGGAATATCTGGTTTCAATGCCGGGTTGTTTCTAGCTGGAGTATATCCAGTCGATTTTAATACATCACTGAATGCAGGCTTTTTACTAGCTGGGGACGGTAACACAAACGTAGGTTCAGGACTATGATTCTTAGTAGGTGAAGAAGTATTTGTTGTTATTTTGTGCTTTAGTTCTATATTAGTCTTCTCAGTTTGTCCAATTTTAAAAGCCAAAGTAGTTACCTGTTTATGAAGCGAGAAGAGTGCAGATTGAACTACATTTTGAGGCATATTATCAGTTGCTTTTTGAACGATTTCTAGGGCGTTTAATACCTCATCTAAAATTTGCTCAATTGGCTGATAGTAACTTATTTCGGAAGTGCTTGGAATTAGTGAGGTGGGACTTGAACCAGTTCTAGGCCTGTTGTTTTGTTTGGGAAATTCCAATATTATCACCTGTAACTTCCCTATTTTGAACCAATGAATCATTTAACACATTTAAATTACTTTCTAGACCTTTATTTGGACTATATGGAGGTGTTCGAGGTAAAGGTTTTTGGGGCTTAAATATTTCATTAGCGTCCGACGTGCTAAAACTCTCCTCAGACTGCCCACGGTCTTTGGAAGGTCCTGGTAATTCATGAGTTTTATCTTAATCGGTTATAGTTTTTTTTTCGGATTTATCGAGATATGTTTTTGCATACCTTGACGTGGTTTCCTTGCTAAATCCAATTATTTTATTAATTTCGACTTGGCTTAAATTGATATTTCCGGTTAAATTATTTCTCCGTTTAGGCCTTTTGTCGGGCGGATTTTTACCCCCATCACTATTGATACCCATCACAGTATTTTAGATAAAAAAACGTTTAAGTAAACTATGCGAAAACGGCAATTATTAGACAGCGAATGTTCAAAATTTAATTTAAACAATTTAGAGATATCAAGCAAAATTGTATAATATAGACTAACATTAATTACTTATATTTATTATAATTATTTAATTACTGGACGCTTTCATTCAAAAGTTATGAACGTCATTCCTTTGATTGCAGTAAACACTGATTTATTCGCATTTGCAGTTGATTTATATACTCCATTTCTATGTACACATTTTCAAAATTATAATTAATTCTCAGCGCGTCACCGCTCTATCGCAATAAGCTCGTCCAGCATTAGATAAATAACAAAACTGGTTTAATGTCAACTAAGGATGATATATGGGAGAAATTTAGACGTTTATGTGATTGCAGATCCGGATTGATTCACTGCAATGAGCATATTATGCATGCCAGATTTATAAATGTTATGATGAATGTAAGCGTGTTAGTTGGATTTGACAATAAACGATCGGCGTCGGAATATTCGAATTTTGGGAGTCATATGAACGTAAGACTCATTTTTCAGTTGGGAGTAAAAGCAATCTATATGGTCTAACTGTAGCACTTCGTCAACTTTTTCTCAACCGATTAATTTAATCGCGACATCCCAAGGAATTCGAGCGGATGCAACTAGGGTAAGTAAATAAACACAAGATTGCATGCTGTGATCAAATGGTTCCATTGAAGCTTGAATTGCGTCAGAACATATATCAATCACTAGTTATTGATCTGCACATCTTTAAACTTAGCTACTTAAACCACTGTACATAAAAACATGAAACAAGAGTACTTTTCAATCCGTTAGTAGTAATAGATGAGGGATTCCATGTCCATCAGGTCGATCGGCCTAGGCGTTTAAAAGCGGTTTGCTATTTATCCGCGGCAAGAACCTACAATCAAATTCACTATAGAAAGAAAAATTAATGAACATTTTTCATTTCTTGACATTGTTATAAAAAAGACTTGAATAGTTTGGGTTATATACAGAAAACCTACACATACAAACAGATATTTAAATTTTAAATCAAATCACTCAATAATGGTCAAAAATGGGGTCGTAAAAAGTCTATATGATCGACTGAAAATAATTTGTAATAATCAAAATTTCAATACAGAAAAAGAATTTTTAACCAATGTTTTGATTAATAATAGTGATTTCATTGAAAATTGCTTTATTGATTTTGAACAACCAAATGTTAAACAAAATCAAAATAGACCTATTACGAACCTCTTTATTCCGTATATTCCTGGTTTATCAGACAAAATAAAACGAACAGGTAATAAATTTAACATTCGTACTATTTTCAAAACGAAAACACTCTTAGATCCAAACTAACAAAGACAAATTACTAAAAATGTCATCTATAAGGTACCATGTCAATTCAATAAATTTTATATAGGTGAAACCTGTAGACCATTATCAAAGCATATAAAAGAACACCAAACTTATATTAAAAATACACAATTCCACAAATCACATATTTGTCAACATGCATTTGATAACAATCGCAGAACGCTTCAAGTATTTTGGCAATGGAACCATCATCTAAAAACGTAAGATTAAAGAAAGTGCTTTAATTTTATTAAATAAAGATGTATGTGTTGCTTCAACTTCTGTTAGTTTTAACAGCACATGCTTACCTTTGCTAAAAACTGAAGTTGACAAGGGGCATTGAAAAATTAACTAAATCTTTAAACAAAAATCATTGAGTTGAAGAAGTAGTCCATAATCTCGCAGTGGAGTTAAAATGTAGAAGCGAAATAAAAGTCTTTAAGTCTTCCTCCACTTAATTTATTGAGCAATTTAGCTC
>MU187243.1:28107-77641 GCA_016904865.1 Pissodes strobi | reverse complement strand
TTTATTTTACAGCGGGTGGACAGTTTTAGTTAACTTATGGAATACTTTTTGTTTTCGATTTTATCAAAAAAAAAACATTCTCTATAAAAGTTTTACTTGCAAAAGAAATAATTACCAAAATATTAATCGAAAACATTCGCATTAAAAAATTGAATACGTTCACAAAGTAAAAGATAATAAATACAATCAAATTCCTAATTAATGAAAAGCACATAAAATTCATTACGCAATGCTTCTCCCGATCCTCCATTATTTTGAATACATTTTACAAGGATTTTTTGAGTTTTTTTCACTGCATTAACAATTTTGACTGATTCTAACTAATTGCAAACTTGTTGAATTTTAATATGTAGGGTATTAACGTTAGGCGGTCTGTCTTTATACATCACTTCCTTTACTCTTCCCCACAGTTAGCAGTCCAGGGTCGTGAGGTCAGGTGACCTCGCAGGCCAATATGCGAAATGAAATTCTTAAGGGAAAGCACGTCTCATGCACTTGTCTCGAAAATTTCGCTTCAACCATTCCCTTACGTTTATTGAGAAATGACAAGGGGCTCCATCTAATTGGAAAATGAATTTTTTTCTTACCGCCATGCCAGTGGTCAATTCTCAATTGCAAAAAAAATAGAAAACGAGCAGCATTTTAATTTTTGTCAAAAAAAATCTGGTACAAAAAATTTTATTCTTCAAAATCCTTCACTACACGTTGACACTTTCTGAATATTGATTTCTACATTTACCACCTATTGAGGATCGTCTGTACTCCAGTAATGAGATTTTTGTGATGCAAAGATGCCATTTGTTGTAAATTGAGCTTCGTCTGAAAAGAGAATGTTGTAACCAAAATGTCAGTGATCCTCGAAAAATGCCAATATCCAGTGACAAAAATCAAATCTAATATCGAAGTCACGTGGGAGTAAAGTATTAAAACATTACTTTTCAGTTTAAATCACCTTATCTTCGGACTAAACTTGCCCGTGAATGTTCTTGGACGTGAAGTATCACTTGCAACTCATCCTCGTATTCATCATTTCCATTAGGATTATTGTTATTAGCTGCTCCATTATGTTTAAGAAAAGCTTTGAACAAGCTTAAAGTATTTTAAACCTTTAGCGACAGTCACGTAATTAACTGGTTCCCGTTGAGGATGATTGGCGTTAAATATGGCAGTTGTTTAGTACATTTCCGACACCTAATTTTGACTAAATTTTGTAAATTATGAATAACTTAGTATCGAAATAGATACTTTAGACTAAAATTATTTTACGTAAATGATTTATAATTTAAAAATATATACAGGGTTATTCACGAAGATAGCCTATTAAGAAGTATCTGGAGGTTTTCCGATCTTCTTTATTTTGGTATATGGTCATATGACCCCTTTTGGTAATTATTGG
This sequence comes from Pissodes strobi, assembly GCA_016904865.1. Lineage (NCBI taxonomy): Eukaryota > Metazoa > Arthropoda > Insecta > Coleoptera > Curculionidae > Pissodes > Pissodes strobi. The sequence goes on along the minus strand of MU187243.1, from coordinate 76,245 downwards.
ATTATAATCAAATCCCATCATAAAAATTTGTATTTTTTACATTTCTAGGGATTCTAATGCATTAAAGAAGTAAGTTTGAGAGAAAATACATGAGCGGAAACAAGATTTTATGCATGTTTTTATAATTTGGATTAATTATTATAATAGTGTTATATCCAATAATTACCTCGATGTAATAATTGGATAAAACCTTATCGTAGAAATAAAATAAATAGTTGGTTCTTTTCACAAGGAATAGTGATTCACAGATGAAAAATATAAGTGCGAAATTTGTAATAGTTTGGGTAACTTAAGGTTAGCTTTGGTTAGTTTGGGTTAGCTATGGTTAGTCGCGTGTTAGCTAGGGTTAGTTGGAGCTAGTTTTGGTTAGTTTGGGTTAGCTATGGTTAGTCGCGTGTTAGCTAGGGTTAGTTTGGGTTAGTTTAAGTTAGTTTGGGTTAGCTATGGATAGCTTTGGTAAGTTTGGTTTAGCTATGGTTAGTTGTGTTTCGTTTAAGCCAGAACGAGCTTGCCGCAAAGACCAAACTAAAGAGCAAGCCACATGCTTGCTCTTTAGTTTGGTCTTTGCGTCAAATAATTTAAGTTGTAACTGCTTATTTAGATTCTAAATTAATCATTTTGTACAAAATTCTGTCAATGTTAGGTGTTGGTGATATACTAAATATTTACTTAGGGATAATTATTTAACAAATCCCCAACATATTTTATATAAATTTATTGACTTTTAAATTTATAAATCATTTGCGCCAAATAATTTTTATTGATATTATCTATTTAGACACTAATTTAACCATATTGTGAATTACTAAAATGCGTAAGTTTCTAAATAAATATCACCCCGTCCTAAGTTTGAACTTGAACTTGGTAATTCTTACATAACAAACTGTTATTGTGAACCTTAAATATGCAACGATCAGCACTTTTTATGATATAAATACGCTAGCGAACCATCAGTTCGGGAGGCTCTTATCTCTCACCTAAAACCAGCTCCTAAGCTGTCCACATGGGCGCTTTCAGATTCTAATCTATCCTTTTCTCTTCACCCTAACCTGGGCTTGGCTCGATCGCATAGTCGCGAAACCTGGGGTTTTCATATCCGCAGTAGTAATAGTCGAATCTATGATAAATTTGTCAAAGTTCTGAGAACGATAATTTTCTAAGCGGAGTCTGTCAAGTAGTTAAAAGTGCAGTGCAATATTCGTGTAATCTTACTATCCAACCAACAACACAAACTCTTAAGAGAAACTATTTTTATAAAACAGTTACTAAATACCTATAAACAATTCAAAAATATACCTCAATTAAGATAGTACGCGCACCTTAGACCTATAGAGTCGCCAAGGAGAGCGATCGACTTCGTCAGGTGGGAATATATTGTCCCAAGAGCGCATTCAAAGATACTTTTTGTTTTAGTTGCTGTTTCAGCAAGAGTTTTTTTAGTTTTTACGTGTTTTATGCTGATTAGAAACTGCTATTAGGTAAGTGCCTTTCTTTAATTCAATAGACTTGACAAATATATCGTTTTGAAAGGAAAAAAATAGTTTTAAGGGCAAAAAATTATCAACAATTCGGAACCTTTTTAGAACTGCAAAAATAACAATATTTTTTTTAATCGGAAACAAATAATTCAAAACGGATATGCCGTATGCTTATCTGATAGTAGTATAGTACAAGAGTCCCTATACTTAAAAAAATATACCACAATCCTTCATTACATTCGGCAAACTTAATATTTGCATTTCGTTCGAAAAATTCACATTTTTATTTCAGTAAACATACATACTATATCATACATATTATAATTTATTTCTTAGGATTAGTTCTATAGCTAGTCTTTTTTTCAGGAACATGGCGGCGCTTCCGGACAATAAAAAAATATCTAACCAGTTATCAGAGATAACTGATGAAGCTCAATTCTCTGAGGTAGGCGGAGATTCTGATGCCGAAGATGCATTAGTTATTTCATGTAACAAGGAATCATCACGAAAACAACGGGAAGGTAAGGCCTCTACTTCAACGACTACAATCGATGACAATTCCGACAGCGAGAGTAGTGCCTTTGAGCCTCCTTCAGATGAAGATAGTCATGATATGTTCTTCAGATATGGAACTCCTGTCGAAAGTGACGAAGAAGCTGATATTGCCGATTCACTTCCAGATTTTTCTTGGACCTAGAAAGCTGATGATCCCATTATATTTTCTTCTGAGAATTTCAACCAGCCCTTTGGCCCGAAACATGGATCAGTATTAGAAAAACCCTTCGATCATTATTCTTTGATTTTTACAGAATTCTTCTTGTGTGAAATTGTTGCCCAATCTAATATATACGCCAAAGAACTTGGAAATGATTTGAGTTTAGAACCTGTTGAGATAAGGGCATTTTTTGGAATTAATATTTTTATGGGTTTTCATTATCTGCCTAGTTATAAGTTGTATTTTTAATATACCGGGAACTTATTATCCCATTGTTTTTAAATCATAGAGTCTCTTGGAGTTGAAATTTCCCACCAATTTTGTGCAACTAGTTCTTTGGGATAATAACTTCCCACCAGTTTTTCGCAAAAAACTTCAAAATGGCGTCATATAATCAACTAAAACAAGTAGCTATATGTTCAGAATTTCATACGCTATCCTACACCTAAAAAAATAAAATATTTTCAAAAAAAAGGTCTTTTGCGCCTTAAAGGGTTAAAAATGAAAATTAGAGGTAGTTCACTCCTAGGTAAAACTAGCGTTTTGTAATTTCTGGCTACCCCGTATATAAAAACTAATTCTTTTCTGGGCGAATCATGTTTTTTTTTACTTTTATGAAATTTTTTTTTTGCTAAAATCGATAAGAAAAAGTTTTTCATATGTTAACTAAAATTGAACACCCGCTGTATGTACGCCGAAATCATATAAACAAGTAGATTCAATGCAATTCTAAAAAACTTACCATAACATTAGGGTAGCTCACGATAACCCGCAAATCACAGTGAAAAGGGGTGATATTTCCTTCTTTAGTTTTGAAGTCTCCAAATGTAACTGCATTGATTCCAAATAGCTGGACTGCGAAGGATTTTAAGCTTTCTTTTTGGTTGCTCATTCTGCATCGAAAAAAAAAATCAAACTAAACAAAGAAAAAATAGTGATGGGAGTATATGAGAATAGGAATCGAGCGGCATCCGATTCCCGAAAGAATCGATTGAACTCGAGTGAAGGAATTGATGACTAGTTACTATACAATAGACACAGCTAGTGCCACCAGCCGTGATGTTATTTTTATTAACATCGATCTTAATAATACAGCGGTGCTTCGAGATCGCTGAAATTGGTTTACGCACTGGAAACAGAAAGGAGCTAGGTGCATTAGTTGTTTTATAGTATTTTTGCTAGGTAGGTAAAGTCTCGGGTAAAGTTTATTGAAAATAAAGTTTGAAGTGAATACTTCTTTGGTTTCATGAGAGTGATTTTTCAAGGCCGCGTCACGTCATGATTTATTCAATAAAAACACAACTTAAACACATAAACAGAATAACCTTAGACCCTTAAACTATGAGTACATGGAAACTAATCAATAAAACTCCTCTAGAGTAGCAACCGCAATATAGAAGTATTCACTTCTATCACGTGTACTGTGATACTCTCGACTTTTTTTTTAACTATGGAGGTTCTCTATAGTTTGGGATTTCTTTAAGAAAAGTAAAAAATAATAACGAGGCATATTGTGTGTTCCAAATGTTTTTTAAAAATGTGGTTGTAAAATAGTATTGCAGGTTTGTACAACAAAAGCGTTCTCTCAAATTTGTCGCTTATGTTTCCCAGAACACTTTGTAACAAGAATTTCTACTTATTTAATTTTTCTTGCGGTATTATTTACTTATTCAGAGAATGCATTTTATTTAACTTGTACCTTCGAGCTACTGCAAAAACAAGATTCTTCATTTTTGGCATTTTTGGGTTATCGAGAGGATCAGACATCAGAATACATAGGCAGTAACGTTTTTGGTAAAGAGCGGCCAATAAATTTTAACGAACTTTCAAAAATGTCTACGCTAAACATCGACTAATAAGTTTAGTGTGAAGAAAAATCAAGAGTTACTAAAACAGTGAAAATGAGGTAAATTCACAATTATTTCTATACAGTTTTACCTACATCAAAAGAAGCCATAGATGCCCTTCCAAAACCGGCTGTTGAAGATAATGATGTTGAAATTAATATTGATGACTACCAAACCAAGATACTTCACTCGAACCAATATTTGCTTTTTTTGGTATTAATAAAGCAATTTTGAAATTTAGCATAAGCTTATGTCATAGCCTAAAGAAAAACATAGCTGCGACACTTAAGCGCGGCACCTTTGACAAGCGAGGAGCAACTTTATTACTATGTAGTGGGGAGGAAATAAATAAATCTAACTTGACGTCAATCATTAGTGAAGTGAGCCGTATTCAAATTTTTTGGGACGTTATATACTAAAATTGTTACTCTCCTCTATTATTTTATTTAAACTTTCATTACAAAATATATGATTTATAAAATACTGCTTATTTCGAGTAGAGAATAACCAATTTTTTGATCCAAAAAGCTGCATAAAGAGAGCCGGATATTTATTTAAACATTACACCTGAAAGAAATAGTTAAAAATGTCTTTTGAAGTGAAATTAAGAATGGCGAATGTAGATTACTTGTAGTAAGTACAGCATTCTTGAAAGAAAAATCAATTACCTAAAGAAAAATATAATTGAGTTACATATTATTTTGATAAATTACGATCAATAAATCAACTCATTTATGTAGAAAATTATTTATCTTTTAACGTTATAACACACATATAATAAATTGAAATTGAAATAAACTCACATGAATATAACTATAATAGAATATAAGCTCCAAGATAATCTTCAAATATCAACAAGATCTATACACAAGAAAAGTTTTTTTATATGAGATTTTATTTTGCACAAGTAGTTTCGGTTTTAGACGAACTTGTGAAGATCTGCAATAATAATAATATTGAAAATTTTGATTTATCTAGTTGCGCTCTTCTAAGCTTAAAAAAGATCTTATATAAGAACATAATTTTGTTTTATATAGATTCTTAGCAACCTGCACAATTTTATAAACGTATTATGTACGATTTTGCATATTTTTTCGCTTTTTCATTTTATTCGCTAGATAAAAATATTGTCAAGATGGTGAAATGAAAGTAAATTTTTGATCTGGCTATAGTTCACGAACTAGTTTATGCATGAAGTGCACAATTACCCTAAATCGGAGCAACATGTACTGTGCGTTCAATTTATCTTGATAACATTTTTATTCGCTGGAACTTTTTTATTTTTAAAGATATCAAGTTAAACAAAAAAGCAAAATGTAGGGTTGGTAGCCAAGTTTTTTCTAAGTTAGGACATATAAAACAAAACACTAACGATTTTTTGACATATCAGCCTACTCTATATTTTTTAAATGGAACACCCTGTATATTACTACATTTTTGGAATCTCTAGAGAAATCTAAACACATTTCGTGTATAATATCTTATACCTATCTTTAGGTGTTTACGAAATACGAGACGAAATATTGACAGTTGAAAGTCGGGCATTTTGACATTTTGATAGGCTTTAAAATCTAGACCGCACGAGAGCAAAGAAAACGGTTTGCATATTCCTGTCTATCGAATGACAGTAACTTTGAATTTAACCAGCGAATAAAATTAACCGGAACTTTTAAACCTTCGGTTAAATTGAAAGCCACTATCATTCGATAGCTTATGAAAACCTAAGATAGAGATGTGCAAACCGTTTTCTTTGATCTCGTGCGGTTTAGATTTTAAAGCCTGTCAAAATGTCAAAATGCCCGACTTTCAACTGTCAATATTTCGTAAACAGCTAAGGATAGGTATAGGATATTATACACGACATGTGTTTTGATTTCACTAGAGTCCAAAAATGTAGTAATATATAGGGTGTTCTATTTAAAAAATATACAGAGTAGGCTTTTATGTCAGAAAATTATTGGTGTTTTGTTTTATATGTAATCTAGAAAAAAACTTGGCTACCAACCCTACATTTTGCTTTTTTGTTTACCTTGGTATCTTTAAAACCAAAAAAGGTACAGCGAATCAAAATGATATTAAGGTGCTGATCAAATCTCAAATAATGGATATATCTGGATAACGATCAACTTTTACGAAAAACAACCAGCAAAAATAATGTTTTTGAGACTTACACCTTTATTGTAGAATCCGAACTGTTTATTGTCAAACTAAATGTTTTGCACTTTCTTATCTTCCACATAACCACAACCTGGAAAATACTCCCCACCAAACCGAAAATTTCGTATATCTAGATAATTACTAAATAACTAAGATAAGAAGATGCAAATCGTTTCGCGCTAAGTTAAACAGATCAAATTCTTTAAATGGAAGGAATGCTATTCGACATGCAACATGAAATTTATCTAGAATTTTTAGAAGAATTCGAAAATCGGAAAATATGTCCCGCTCTTTTGAGACCTTTTATATTGAAATATAATTCAATAATATTGTCAAACTAAAATCAACATGGCTAAATGATGAAATGGTTGTAAGACTAATAAAAAAATTAGAAACATGTTATTTCTATAAAATGTGTATACATATGAAGGGTACAGGGGAAAAACGATCTAAGCGCCATTTCCATAGGAAACTTTTTTAATATTGACTTCATAGAAAATTTTATTCTTGATAAAAGTTGGTGTTTGGAAAAAAGCTAATTTTGACAATGCTAAATTAAGGATAAGTTATACAGGGTACTCAATAAATACAAAATTGATGGTTAAAAAATCAAAAACTTTGGAATATCGGAAAACCTTCTACAGAAAAAATAAAGCTCGTATTAAGATAAAAATAAAAGTCAAATACCATTTTTTCCAAAAGTCCACCCCACCGTTGCGGAGAAAATCCATGTCAATTATTGGAAAAACCCGCTTTTTCTTAATTTTGTCCTTATTTTTTTCAGCAACGATGCACTTTTGGAAAAAATGGTATTTGACTTTTATTTTTATCTTAATAGGAGCTTTATTTTTTCTGTAGAAGCTTTTCCTATATTTCAAAGTTTTTGTTTTTTAACCACTATTTTTGTATTTTTTAAGTACCCTGTATAACTTATCCTTAATTTAACATTGTCAAAATTAATTTTTTTCCAAGCACCAACTTTTATCAAAAATAAAATTTTCTGTGAAATCAATAATAAAAAAGCTTCCTATGGAAATGGCGCTTAGATCATTTTTCCCCTGTACCCTTCATGTATATTTTATGAATGTTTCCATATTATTAATTTTCGATTATTTTTGGGCTCTTTAAATTTTGTAACCTATTCCGATACGTTTTAGTCCGGTTTGGTGCTTTTAGTTAGTTTGGGTTAGTTCAATCAGCTTTCGCTTAGTTTTAATTTATTTTAGTCATTTGAACCCGGTTCCGATACATTATAACCAATTTTAATATTTTTGGTGAGTTTTGGTTAGCCGCCAAAATTGGGTCGTTCAATCAACTATCGATTACTTTTGGTTCCAATACGTTATTACCAATTTTAGTGTTTAGGATAGTCGACAAAATTGAATTAATCTGGGTTAGTTTTAACTTACTTAATATTATTTTTATACTATTCCGATACGTTTTAGCCCGTTTTGGCACTTTTAGTAACTTTTGGTTTGTTTTGGTTAGTCTTTCAATCAAATTTTGGTTACTATCAATTAGTTTCAATTTATTTTAGTTATTGAATTAATTCAAGTTAGTCGTCAAAATTCGGTTAATTTTGGTTAGTTTCAACTTATTTTAATATTTTTAATCTGTTACGATACGTTTTAGCCCTTTTTGATGCTATTGGTTAGTTTTGGTTAGTCGTTCAATCGACTTTTGGTTAGCTTCAGTTAGTTTTAATATAGTTTAGTAATTTGAATCGGTTCCGATACGTTAAAACCAATTTAAATATTTTTAATTAATTCAGGTTAGTCGCCAAAATTTGGTTAATTTGGGTTAGTTTCAACTTACTTTAATCTGTTACGATACGTTGTAGCCCTTTTGGTGCTTTTGGTCACTTTTGGTTAGTCGTTCAATCGACTTTCGGTTAATTTCAGTTAGTTTTAATTTATTTTAATCATTTGAACCGGTTCCGATACGTTATAAACAATTTTAAAGTTTTTGATTACTTTCGGTTAGTTGCTAAAATTCGGCTAATTTGGGTTAGTTTTAACTTACTTTAGTATTTTTAATCTGTTCCGATACGTATTAGACCGTTTTGCTGCTTTTACTTACTTTTGGTTAGTCATTCAGTCAACTTTCGGTCACTTCCACTTAGTTCCAATTTATTTTAGTCATTTGAAACGGTTCCAATACGTTATAATTAATTTAAATTTGTTTGATTAATTTTAGTTAGTCCTCAAATTTCGGTTAGTTTCAATTTACTTTCGTTCAATCAACTTTCGGTTAATTTCAGTTAGTTTTAATTTATTTTAGTCATTTGAATCGGTTCCTATACGTTAGAAGCATTGGTTAGTCGCTTAAATTCGTTTCGTTTTGGTTAGTTTTAACTTACTTTAATTTTTGTAACCTGTTACGATAGGTACGTTTTAGCCTGTTTTCAAGCTTATGGTTACTTTTGGCTAGCTTTGGTTAGTCTTTCAATTAACTTCCAATTTATTTTAGTCATTTGAACCGATTCCGATACCTTATGATCAAATTTAAGTTAAATAAACAAACTAACTAGCTGTACAACTCTGCCGTCCTTTTCCCATTTTAACACATAAACGTTAACTTATTTATATAACATACAAACAAAACAATATATACACATAACGATAGTCTGTTTACCCAAACAACGAATCTTTTTCTATTTTAATTCCTATGAAAATTTATTGCACTCCGGCCCAGGTAAGCGCGTATGATTGGCATCGAGTTCCAACTGCGTAGTGTCCTCGCTTCACTGAGCTTCACGGAGAAAATTTGATTCCGTACCCCACTAAACGAGCCGAGTGTCGCGGCTATAGCTTCTTTAGGCTATCTTATGTATTTGCGTTTAAACGATAAAGTGGTTGATTTTTATAGCTCGGGAGCATTTTTCCTTCAACAAATCGCTTATTTTTGAGTTTAAAACTTTTACTCCCACTATTTCAAGCCTACCGAAATGTTACTTATCTGGTTCGAGCAGTATCCCATCTATATATTTAATGATTAGTTTTCCATTTGTTTGTATTTTATTCTCAATTCTTCCATGAGAGTTCTGCAGGTTCTACTAGACATAGAACAGCTATTTTTTAAATGACAGTATTGAATATGTTCCCTTCAAATGCTCATCGGACATCGAGCATTCATTTGTTGTACAGGATCATCTAACGAGGACTGAACAGGGCCATATTTGTACCTTTCCTCATATTAAAAAAAGTGAAATAGACACTTAAGGTTTTCTTAAGTGTTCTTAGACATTATTCTACGGGAAAAACAAATATTGATCTTTTCCGTTTGGTACTTCAAATATTTATTATAACTTTGTGACATTCCATTTTGGTCACTAACTATAACCAGTTGTTAGTGAATTTTTAGGACGTCCCTGGTACTAGTACGACATTTAAATCCGATATTTAATTCGATTTTATATCTTTCTCGCGTGATCTTGAGGGATCCGTTTTATTGGCACGCAGAGAATCGTCGCAATGTAAATCCCTGCGCGCTGATTTCAACTTGCTAAGCGCGCGACGACGCCTTGTTTTGCTCCATAAGGTACTTTCTTTTCTAGTGAAGCTTTCCCGTTGGCTTGTCGATTTATTTAAATCTGGTTTACGCCGCGGCATCCTAGTAGGATTTTATCGACAAACAACGTAGAAATTTCCGTATCGGCCATTTCGATTTGTTTTCGTTAGTTTTAGTGCTGTAGATGCGGTAATAACTCGCCAGGCAAGGATTTTGGAATTTGCTTTGTCTAGTGTCGGAAGCCATTGTGTTGTCTGGCGTTTTGTGTGGCGACGTTCTGCCCTCTTGTTAGGAGGCAAGTTTTCCTTATCAATTGCAGATGTTTTGCGGTTCTCGTGTCGTTATTAATTGCATTTGAGTATTATTTCGCTTTTTATTTATATCGGACTCGATTTAGTAGTTTAATTGGTCGGCGTGACGTCATCTTAACTAGATATTAATTACGGTTGATAGGCTTTTCTATTCGGATGGCCTCGCCATTTGTATTTATTCGCTGGGTTTCGCGATTGATCCAATTAATCGTTTTCATTCATTTCGGACTCGATTCTTTAGCTTAATTGATCGGCGTGACGTCATACTAATTAGAGATTAATTAAAGCCTACAGGCTTATATATTCGGTTGGCCTAGTTTATTATTTAATACTTATTAAACTAACCATTTTTATTCATATCGGACTCGATTTATTAGCCTAATTGATCGGCGTGACGTCGTAATAATTAGAGATTGATCAAGGCTTTGGGCTTTTATATTTGAATGGAATAGTTATTATTATGTATTCACTGGGTCTCGCGATTGACCCAACTAATCGTTTTCATGCATGCATGTTATGTAGATGTTTGATAACTAAGTAGTTTAATTTATTATCTGAAGCGGTTTAGCCGCGGTTGTAAAATTTAACCATTGACCATTATGTTGCTTTATCAAAGGCATCTCTTGTCTACAGCAATAAGTTGCTACTAATGCCAAAACCGCTAATTTCATGGAATTTATTCTATTAATTGATGCAATGGGGAATTATTGTTTTATCTTTAATTTTAATAATTAATCGTGCAATTAACTTCTAGTGATTCGTGAGGGTAATTGATTTCAACTATTGATTAGACACTAAACCGGGAAATGCGGTTGTTAATTGTTAGGTAATGCAGATTTGTTTATTATTAGTTTTCGTTGCTAACGCGAGCCATCAGTTTGCGTTATTGAATACAGATTATGTCATATTTTCGTCATTGTTATTACCTTATTGAACTTTATTCTTGAATTATGAAAATAAAGGAAGTTAAAATCTAAACCGCACAAGATCAAAGAAAACGGTTTGCACATTCCTATCTGCGGATAAAATTAACCGGAACTTTTAAACCTCCGGTTAAATTCAAAGTTACTATCATTCGATAGCTTATGAAAACCCAAGATAGGAATGTGCAAACCGTTTTCTTTCATGTCGCACGGTTTAGATTTTAGAGCCTGTCAAAGTGCCAAATGCCCGACTTTCAACTGTCAATATTTGGTAAACAGCTAAAGATAGGTATAGGATATTATATACAAAATGTGTTTAGATTTTTCTGGAGTCAAAAAATGTAGTAATATATAGAGTGTTCTATTTAAAAAAATATCAAAGTGACTCCTAGCACTTTTATTTGATGTTCAATTGTTTTTTGTTGAACATATCCGAATGTGCGGGAGAAAATTACATAAGATGGCTATTTCAGTTTTTTTTTTATAAAAGTCAGGGAAAGTCAAAAAATCGCCTTGCCTAGTCCTCGTTGGATAACCCTGTACATAAATCTTCAGAGAGATGTTTCAGTAATAACAAATTACTAAAAATATCTGATAAGGTTATCTCTCGAAAACCAAAAAACTTAGGATTTGACTACCAGCATTATACAGTATCTTAAAAGAGAGCGTTTAACCCTGAGATCCGGACATTGATTCAATCTATGGAATATAGAGCTAATTAATGATGCACTAGGGGTTTCCTAAAACTAATTTATACACGAATTCTCCAATCTATTGCATGTGTAATCGTTACAAAAGTTTGAGCAGGACACTGAACTTAAACGAGGTCATGCTCTGCCATGCTAGAATAGTTGTAAACACTAGATCACACATTCAAAATGTGGCTAGTGACTAATGTTGGATTAGTTTGGGTTAGCTTATCTGTAAATGAAATTAGCTGATGACGGAACCTGGTGTTACACGTCATCAAGTGGTGTCTCTTCCACCATGAGGTCAAAAACAAACCGAAACCTTCTTCGGTGTCGGAGATTAGGACATTGACACTCTAAGGTCGAAATCGATTAGGTTAAATTACATCTTCACCTCCCTCATTCTTAGAGTACGGCATGAAAAATCAGATGTAGACGGGACACCCTCTGTAGAATACCCCAAAATCAGTAAACCAACTCAGAAGCCTATGGAGACTGAAGCTGGAGGGGCAGCGGCATCACTCGTTCCCAATGGACCTCCCAGTGGACGAGGATGCCCTCCGGGAGGAATGCATCGAAATCGATAGTCCTGAGCTGGCAAAAGAAAGAGTTCATCAACCGCACCAACCCTAAAATCAACCCAATGGGGACCAGTTAGCATAGTCCAGTGTAATCTGCATCACAGCCGGGTTGCGACGGCAGTACTCTGCCGCCACCTACACGAAATGCAGAAGGCACTGACCTTGATCCAGGAACCCTGGGTGGTGAAATCCAGGCTAACTGGACTAACTAGACTAAGTGGACGCATTTTTAGCTTAGAAAGGCCGAATACTGCAGTATATGTATCTCAACATATTAAAACCCAGCCTTTATATCATTTGTCCACTTCTGATTTAACTTAGCCAAAAACCGGAAATGAGAGGTCATTTGAGTCGTGACGCTAACGCGCACCATGTGACCTGGGGCAACGAAGACAACAATGCTAGAGGTAAATCATTTTATGATTACATTACAGATAGCAACCACAACATTTTAAACAGAGGTACTGCACCAATCTTTATTAACTCTAGGAGTCAAACCCTAATTGATATAACAATCGCCTCGGCGAGCATATCTCAATCAGTCACAAACTGGCATGTCTCTGACAAGGTCACCACGTCAGATCATCGCTGGTTAACAATTGATCTCAGCTCAATTAAGTCGCCGAGGAAGCTTTTCAGAGATCCCGAAGCACGGATCGGGCTGAATTTCTCGTCTGGCTTCTAAAGAACCGACAGGACGTTGAGAGGAATACGCCTAGACATTGACGGCCTGGAAAGACGTATGCTAGGCGTACAGACCGCCATAACTAAAGCTTTTGAAAAATATTGCCCTCTTGACGCATCACAACCACAGCCAGGGGAAGCCACAAAATGGTGGAACCAAGAGCGGGGAGAACTCAAGAAGACAGCGAGAAAATCTTGTAACTGAACAAAAAGAACCAGAAGTCAAGCTGACTGGGAACTATACAGCATCAATCTGCCGGAGTTTAAAAAACTTGTAAGAAGAAAACACTCTTTGTCTGTAAATCCCAGGAAGACAGAGATGGTGCTCTTCACCAGAAAAAGAAGAACGGAGCCACTACGGCCTCCGACCTTCCTAAACACACAACTAAATTTTGCGTCTGACGTAAAAATTACCTTGCTAAATTAACCTGGAGTCTTGATTTAGAACGAAGACTAAAGAAGACATAAATTTCTTATGAACAGTGCCGCAGGACCGTGGGAAAAACCTCGGGGATAAAACCCAGGGTCGTAATGTGGATCTATAATGATATTATAAGATCCATGATTGCCTATGGAGCCGTAGCTTGATGGGCCAAGAGTAAACAGAAAACGGCAATGCTTAAGCTTAGTCAGGTACAGAGAACTACCTGCCTAACCATAAGGGTAGTTATGAAAACATCCTCAACCAGAGCCATGAAAGTAATGTTGTGCTTGCCGCCCCTAGATATTTATCTAAGGGAGGTAGCTAACCCAACCCAGCACAGAATGTGTAGAGACTGGACGCCACCTGTCAGAAGGAGCAGTAGTCGGAAGACCATACCGCAGACAGCATACTTCCCAAATTTGTTCTCGATAAACTATATGATGTACAAATAAAACCAAGTGAACCTATAACTGAAGATGCGGTTAACATTTCCGTGGGTGGCTCAAAAACCTAGGAGGGAGCAGCTATATCCATAGCCGCAAAAGAGATTGTTCGCAGGAATACTGAAGACAAGACTATTAAAATCTACACGGACAGTAGACAAGCACTACTGGCCCTTAAAAGATATAAACTTACAGCCAGGTCAGTACTAGACTGACACAATTCACTGGAGGATGTTGCCCACAAAAACAGAATTTATGTGTGCTGTGTTAAAGGACATGCACAGTGCGAAAGTAACAAATTAGCGGATAAATTGGCTAGAAAGACAGCCGGTTTAAATATTATGGGAGACGGGCCCTTCAAACCTACCTATCGCGACGTTGATACATATGATAAAAAACAACCCATGAAGACTTTAGGGCAAGGTGAGACGAAACAACTAACTGTCGACTGGCCAGAGAGCTACTAGGCTACCCCAATGAGTGTGCAGCAAAGGCATACTTGGGTATGTCAAAGAGAAACCTGCGACTTATGGCGGGGATTCTGACTGGACACTGCCAGCCAAGGAAATATCTCTACACAATGAGACTATGTGAGACACCTCCATGCAGAGGCTGTGAATAGGAGGACGAATCAGTAGAGAATCTGCTCTGCGATTGCGACGCTGTTTCGGAAGTAAGGGAATCCATTTTGGGAGAACGATGCCCAACCATGGCTTTTCTCAGAACAGCCTCCTCAGGCAATGTCGCCGCCTTTTTTACAACACTAGGCTGGGCGATGGCACTAGATGGATTGGTTGACCTAGGGAGGACGCACAGGGGCAGGGGCTCCACTAGGGCCTAAATGCCGTGGCCTTTCAAGGCCACCCTCTTACCATTTCCAGATTCCAGATTCCAGCTGATGACATATTACAAATAAAAAAGGCGTAAAATAAAATAATAGGATCCCAAATCATAGATAAAGAATGGATGCTTCCTGTGTTGTGTGTAGTATTATCAACAAATAACTATAATCATATATGTATACACCTAAATTTTAAATTGATCTCTTAACTTTCGACATACTAACCTTTCTAGGCTCAAGTCAGATATTTTCGGATTCAAGCATTTGCTAGTAGATAAAAGGGGTTCCGGGAATTTGTCATTTATGTCAATTTGAAGAGATCGTGGGTTGTTCTGGGTGCCGTTATTCACATTATTTGCTGTATTATAAAGGCTGAAAATTATAGAATTATTATTTATAAAAAGTCGATTTAGCAATCATAATAAATAAAGCCAGTTCGGTCAATGAAACAGTTCACACTATAAAGAGCATAAAGTCTATAAATTTTTAGCACTACTACCCAGATAAGCCACACCAAATGTTCAACTCCCTATCTAACGCATGCAAACGTGTACGATGTTAATATCCGTCCCCTACGGATGGCCAGCCATCCGAAGATATAGTCAGAGACTTCAGTTGATATTTTAGATTCGTGATGCTTGGGCGGCGATATCTATAGTGTGAGAGCTTATATTATTATCTAAACGTTCAAACATATTATTTTTTAATGCTATGGTAACACCCTCAACCGATTTATTTGGCAACAAGATGGTGCACCTGCTCACAACACGGCAAACGTGACTCACGTCTTAAATGAAAAATATGAGACTTGGGTTGGAAAGAATGGTTCAATTCGATGGTGCCCCAATAGCCCTAATCTTACTTTGATGGACAGGACTTTCTGGGGACGGTTTAAAGAGCCACTGCATCATGAATACACATTCCACACTTTAGCAGATTTAAGGCAGAAAATTTTGGAAGAAATACAGTTTATTCGAATCCACCAGAAGCAGTCGTTGAGGGCTGCCGTCCACCACTTAGAAACGTGTTATCGTCTTTGTGTTAACAAATCGGAGGTCACTTTGAACACCTGTTAAAGTGAATATTCAATATTAATTCCACATTTTTTGTAATTAATTCATTAGTTTTAGTTTAATATAAACAATGCTTAAGTTGTTCATGTTGAGTGTAGCCCAAATTGAGTGACAAATACATTTTTTCATTTTTTCTGGATGCTGCTGACATTTACCGATGTGTCCATAGAAACACCGTAATGACTTAAGTAAATTCATATACGAAGGGCGTAGAAACGATAGCGCGAAAACAGTTGAATGTAGGTATATATGCGAAAAGCTCACGCAAGTAATCTCCTCAGCAATGGAAGCATAGGTACATCCCAAATTCCATTAAGTTACCATCAAGAGGAAATCTCTGGTTCGACAGAAGATGCGAAAGAGCTGTGGGTAGGAAACAGCAAGCCTACAAATACTGGCAAGAAAATCAGACCGCTGAAAATCGCAATTATTTTGTCGAAGCGAGAAACGAATGCAAGCGTGTTATCGACGAAACTAAGGACAAACACAATCAAAGGATCAGGAATACACTTTTGCAATGCCCCAGTGGCTCCAGGAATTTCTGGTCGGTAGCTAAGGCAGTAAGTAACAACTTTACAGAAACGTCTCTCCCACCTTTGACAGACGAACGTGGCATCACGCGACTACAGCCAAGGAAAAAGCAAACATGCTCGCCAAAATGATTTCTTCGCACTCTACCTTAGACGTCCCCCAAGGCAAGACTCTCCCCACCATATAGAACATCAACACTACCATAGCAGAAGTCAAATTTCATCACCGTGATATTCGAAAGATCCTTAAAAATCTAGATACGCAAAAGGCATCAGGATAGGACGGAATACCTGTCATCGTGTTAAAGAACTGCGCCAATGAACTAACACCCGTTTTTTCCAGGCTTTTTTCTCTGTCTTACGGAAAAGGGATTTACCCATCTTCTTGGAAAGTCGCTCGAGTGCAACCTGTTCCAAAAAAGGCAAGAAAACCACGCCCTCAAACTATCGTCCAATTGCCTTGCTTCCAATACTCTCCAAAGTCATGGAACGTGTAGTCAATCAGCAACTACTCAAGTACCGCGAGAACAACAAAATAATCAGCGATAATCAATATATATTGGCCTATGTCACTCATATATGGAGTAGGGCAATTGAGAACTACGGAGAGTCTCGAGCCATTGCGTTGGGTATTTCAAAGGCATTCGATAGAGTTTGGCATGATGGACTGCTCAACAAACTACCTGCCAGCCTCTCTCTGCAGCTGGCTTGCCAGTTTCCCTAAGAGCCGATCTCTGCACTTTGCAGTCGATGGACACATCTCGGACACATTCACTATCAACGCGGGCGTGCCTCAAGGCACAATATTTTCACCAACTCTGTTCCTCATCTATATTAATCCATAACCGTAACAAATAATCCTGTTTACAGTTTTGCAGATGACAGTTCCCTTGTCTCCCGCTTCAGATCAGAAAAACCCTTACCAGCGACTGAGACTCATCACCGCAGACAGGAGCAGATTACAGCGATTAATCAAGACCTGGAGAAAGTTCAAACTTGGGGCGACCAAAATTTGGTCCAGTTCAATGCAGCAAAGACCCAAGCAGCCACGTTTACCAAGAGGGCCAATACAGCGGGCCCTGACATCATTATGGCAGGGTCGACCATTCCTTCATCCTCGTCAATCGGACTGCTGGGTATCTCGGTCAACAGCAATATGTCCTGGCATGACCTCGTTGCTAACATCGCAAAATCAGCCTCCCAGAAGCTTGGCGCGTTAACAAAAAACTCTATACACCGCAGCAGTCTGATGGTGTACGGTGCTTGATTTGCGAGACCTAAGCGGAAATTAAATACGAGCTACATTATTGTTGTTGCATTTTTCATGGTATTTCGGTGAATTAAGACGTTGTGTACGACGCTGTGTATGGTGTGTACGATGTTGAAAATCTAAAGTTCCATGGAGAAATGCACTAATAATTTCATAATTCTGACATAGTTGTTAATGAAGAATAAAGGAAGATCCTAACGCCGAACCTTATATAACGGTGTACGATGTGGGGATAGACTGATATTGCAATTGACAAATTGAGAACTCTGGAAGTGTCACGGGAGTCTCAATTTTATTGACATTGAAATTTTCCTGTTCCAAGATATTTGGGCTATTCTAAAAATTATTCTTTTAAAGGTTCGCCTGGGAAACTCAACAAATAAATAAACAGCAAATATAAATACTCGGGGAATGGCTAAGATAACTGGGGAGAAAAATCAGTACCCAAATTATTCTAGGTAAGCGCAATTACACAGAAATGGGAAGGGGAATAATATCAAAGAAAAAATTGGTTCCATAAATTTTGGTCACTTTTAATACTATCCTGGTCACACTAATATTCTTGTAGTAAAGTAAAGACATGTGGTAAATTATAGTCAAAGGGAACAATGCCTTCCGAAGGGTACCTTAATCATGAAGTCATCTGGTTAAGAAAGAAATAATAAATGGTCGGATTGCCACAGGAAAGATTCCTACTCCCGGAATTTTAATTATTTAATTGCGTACAACTGAATATCCCAGGTGTATGAAACGATAGTTGGTTGAAATTGAATTTTACGCTGTTGTGTGATGTCTGAGTGAATGGGAATATACATATGTACGTACACGCGAATAAAAATGTATTGGTATTGAAGCGATAGGTTGTAGAGAGGGTAACGAGTTAAGTCGATTATTAATTGACAAAATCCATTGATGTCCGACAGGAGTTGTTAGGAACTGTGTGTCCCGCTCCTGGACCGTTGTCTTTCCGCTTGCCTTGGTGTTTAATAATATTGCTTTACTCGTTTCCCATTTTAAAATCTTCGTTATTATAGTAACCGTTGTTACGTTAAGTTCAGAACTAATACAATATTAGGAGAAGAGAACAATGCAATAATTATCAGGTACAACAGACCACACCCACAAAAAAGAATCATTCGGGAATTAAATATTCGTCAATAATATGTTAGCATTGAGACGTTAAGTTATACCTAAATTAGAACTGGCGTGTTGTATGCAAATATATTAATAGGTTCGTGAATAAAAACGGTACATATGAATTACTTCGGTCCTGGATATTACCACAAGTTATAAAAGGTGGCTTAATTAAATATATTTAGAGTTTAACAAAAGGATTTAACTTACTTATATTCATATTGAGCTTTAAGGAAATTAAGATGTTCTTTCTTCACTTGTTATGATTTTTGTTTTATGTTAAAATGTGCTCGCTGATTATGTTTATTTAATAAACGTATTAAATGTTCTTGGTGTATTAATTGCTAAGATAAGGAAGAAAAAAGGGAAAACAAGAGTTCCCATCAAAGAAAAAACACAAACGAATTTTTGCGGCTTTAAACTCTAAAAGAACTTGGGAGCTACTAAATACACAACGTAATGCACGGGTCCAAATAGGTTTGTAAAAAATTATATGATCACCTGTCTGACTGCCGACTTGCAGAAGGTAATACATAGACTTGGGGTCATGGGGTTTCAGCAGAAGCAGCTACAACACTGCAAAACAGTTTTAGAGATCTCGACGATGAAACACATGCTGCAATTTGTTTCGACTTACAAAAGATCTTGCCAACACCTGCACTTCATACCTCTAAAGCATACTATTGCGTTAACTATGAACATATAATTTCTGCATTTATAACATAAAAGCAAGCATCTCGGTGAGGTAACCCGCCTATTTAAAATATTATTTCATTAGACCTGATACATTTAGTTTTTGGGACACCTCATATATCTAAAGAAAGAAGCAGTGAAAAGCAAGTCATAAATTGAAGTCGGGTTTTGCGAGTTTTTTTCGAAGAGATCCAAAAACGTATCGTTCGAGAGCGGGGACAGAGAATCGAAGACCAGCGTAGTGTACGGTTTATTTTCGATGTGAATTGTTTTGCTTCTGTGTTGCAACATGTCATTACAAGTCGGCTATATTTTAATATTGTCATTAACATAATTTGCACAAGTATTTCTTCTATTATCATGGATAATTCATATTTGATGGTATAACATGTGTATATATTTAATGAAATCGTTTTATGCTGTGAATAACACTGCTTTAAATGAAAAAAAAAATATTGTTTGCTGCCTTTTCGTACTGGAATTTTAGTTTTATTATGACTGTAATGTAAGCAAGGGACTTGATGAAACTACTAACATTTTTCTACCCTGACTGGGCGACTATCCTAGCTATAAATCGTGGGCTTACGGGCACAGCACACTAAGCCGTTCTTTTAACAAATTTTATCTCGTTTTAAATAATATGCTTTTCAATAATTATGTAAAAAAGCATTGTTACTATTAAGCCTGGATTTTCGGTTTAAATTAGAAACCTATGTGAAATTTAAATTAATATTAATTTGTAACCTTAATTTTCGACTTGGTGCCAATTGCTTATAAGCATCCGATATGATAAAAGATCTGTAGTCTGTGCACAATTACACAGAATAAAACAATATATTCGGGATTAAAATATATTATATCGAAATGACTACGAGTAATAAGCAACAGTAAAGATACGAGCTATTCGAATCGTTCTTCCGTAATCTCCTATAATCATACATCCTACACAAGAAATAGTATTCAATCACAAAAGTGTTTACATAACATAATCAAAAGGCTAAGCGATGACGAAGGACATATATACCAATCGGTCTGCAGAGATATTGGCTCAAATTGCAACTATAGCTGAATAGCTTCCCGTATGGGACCTCAGTACCTGCTGGCAACGTATGGCTAACTAATACCAAGGGATTAGGAATTTAGATCGTTGGTTTCTCTGCCGTATTCTTTCCCCTCGTGAATTCCAGGTTGAGTCCAGTACGTTTTCTCTAATAAATTAGGTGTATTAGGAATCTGTCTTTTAATTTACAGGACGCACCTTTCCCTCAAATTTCCCTAATTTTGTCTTAGTCGGGCGTAATCCGAATAATTCAAATTGTGCAAGATAACAACGTAGGTATTGATTTTATTTTTAATCTATTTTGACGGTCATTGGCAAAATAAAGACAAAGCACAGCTTATCTCATCGCATGAAACTTAATCGTCTGGGAAAACCTCAAGTTTTAAAAATCTACCTTCTAAAACTGAAAAGCCATTATTAAAACAACCAAATTATGCCAATCTTATGGAACTACTTCAATTTGTGACCCATTTATCACTATTTCTACTGAAATTTGCCCCACCATCTGGGAGAAGGACAACAAAACACAGATCAAAGCGTTCACGATGATGTTGAGGAGAATACCAGAACCAGAAAGCTGTTGTGAAAGCGATTATGACTAGATTAATAACATTGTATTGCCTATTTTTTGAATTTTGTATGCTAGTTGAATTTTGTATTTTTGTAACAAAATGTGTGTGTCTTGGTAATTAGAATTGGTACTCAATAGATTAGAGATACAAGTAATTTAATACTTATTTGGAAGGCAAGTGCCATTTTGTATTGTAAAATATCTTATAAAATTATAATTTTTTTTGAAATGTGAGGTGGAATTTAAAAAGACCCTAAACTTCAAACCGGAATTTCTCAAAACTAAAAAAAAATACACTTGTACCCCTTTGCTTATAAACGCGTCGCATTCTAAATGTAGCTAATGAATAATGTTAGATAAATAGCCGCATCTGTAACTAGTATTAGCTGTTGACATATTATAAATAAAAAGATAATAAAGCGTTAAATACAATAATAAGATCCCAAACCATAGATAAGGAATGGATGGTTTCTATATCTGGCGTGCAAAGGCAAAAGAAGGTACTCGCAAAAATCAAGTTTCGAGATGAATAAACTTTTAGGAAATTTTTGTGCCATAAGTGCATTTTTAATAATTTCTTTCTAAAAACTTGTATATACCGGTTTTTGGACCTGATCTTTATATCTAAATTAAAACCAAAGCATTCTGCCGTCGACGAATTAGTGTTTTGTCGCTTAAATTATTTTGCCTTTGTAATTGTTTAAAGGTTAATTTTTCGAAAAAGTGGCAAAACAATGTATGGGCTTATACCTTCTTTTGCCAGTGCATTTTCAAATTTAAAATTTAGATAAAACTCTCAAAGTAAAGTATATTTATACATTAAAATAGCAACTTTAGAATCAAAAATATGAACAATTTATTTAAATTCTTTGATAAAACATTACTCTATTAAAGCATTACAACACTGACGGTGGGATAAATACCTTATTCAAATTAAAGTAAGGGTAAATTAAAAACACCGTACTTACAAGTTTTTAACTTAAATTAATTTTAAACATATTTTGCAAGACTGAATCAAGACAGCGGCCCAGATAAACCCACACCAGATGCGAAACCTCCCGCCTAACGCATGAAACCAGAAT
This sequence comes from Pissodes strobi, assembly GCA_016904865.1. Taxonomy (NCBI): domain Eukaryota; kingdom Metazoa; phylum Arthropoda; class Insecta; order Coleoptera; family Curculionidae; genus Pissodes; species Pissodes strobi. The sequence continues at coordinate 54,229 of MU187243.1, read as the reverse complement.
TCGTTTAAAGCTCCGCTTCCTTGGGATGACCAGCCATCCCGAGAAATAGTCAGGGCAAGCTCTAGTGTGATTCTAAACGCGAGCCACGCGGGTCTTTTGGTTTAGTCCGAGAGCGTTACGAAAAATAATTAATCTTTATTTTATTTTTGTTAAAAATGCCTGGTTATAAGTGCTTTTATTTGAATTGTTCTACTAGAAGCGGTGCAGAAAAATCATTATTTAAATTACCCCGCGATCCTGAAAGGTATGTATAAATGTTGTTTAATGCGCATTCCAGCACACTTATTTCCAAAATTATTGCATATTCTAAAATCGAATGAGCACGAAATTCAATTAAATCTGAAAACCAACAGATACAATGTTATAGTTAAATCTTTTTTAAATCCAACTAATGTTATATAGTGTTCGCCTGAATATTGGTCACATATGGGATATTTTTTTTATTATTATGATATCGGAACTTTTGTTTTAACCAATCAATTCTGCATGTCTGGCAATCTAAAAATGCATTTTAACATTAAAAAATGTTTCTGTTTTCCTAGTATATGGCCTCAAATCGCGAAAAAGTGCATGCTACATTTACCTCATTCATGACGTCATACGCGTGAGAATTCGTGTTGCTGTGTTTATTTAAACCTAAATTTGATTATAACAGTGGCGGCTATTCAGCGGAAGTAGGGGAAGAGCCACTTCCTCAAGAACATGTAATTTAAAGAAATACAATGAATTCATTCATCAGTAAAATAATATATTTTAAGATTCAATGATAAAATGTTCTTAGTTTAGGAATAATCTGTTTCCCGTTACCCCTCTAATATCTAATAATTCAATTATTTTCAAATATTGAAATCAAAGCTTCATAAAACAAGAACAAGAATCTCGCCACCTGCACATTGCCCGTTAACTCCACTATCGAAAAGAACAGAGGTGAACTCACATGAAAATGTCCATTTCTTTTCGCGTGCGCGCCGATAGCAATGACAATTTCATTATCATTTGTGTAGACCTTTACGGAAGAGGTATCGCTCGAGAGCCGTCGAGTCATCAAAAGTATAAGCGCAACTAGTTGGTTGCCATGACAACGATGACGTCGTAATGGTCGTACATTTGTTTGGTTTGCAATGATTGGAAGAGCTGGCGTGTAGCGCTTCCATTCTCAGATCAACGCGTCCAACGCGAAAGCACGTTGTTTCGTTTATTGGGAGTTTATTAGGGGACATTCCGCCGTGAATTCTTGGAATTATTTTTTATGTACATTCAACGGTTGATCCATTATAGTATTATACAAGAGATATATTCAAGTTTTAGTGCGTTATTCGTAGACATTTGTATTAGCAACAAAATGATTTGTTGCTAATACAATATGAACATATTTTATTTTTTGATGATTTGCCTAAAAATACTGGTAATAATTATTAACAAATTTTGGCAGTTTGGGCGTGGACCCCAAACATTTTTCGCCTGCGGCGCTGTTCCCTCTATCGGTGTCGGAAGCTCTTCCCCACTTTTCAAAGCCGCGAGCCGCCACTGGATTATAACGTATCGGAATCGGTTCAAATGACTAAAATAAATTGGAACTAACTGAAACTAACCGAAAGTTTATTGAACGACTAACCAAAACTAACCAGAAGCACCAAAACGGGCTAAAACGTATCGGAACAGATTACAAAAATTAAAGTAAGATAAAACTAATCAAAACGAACCGAATTTTGGCGACCAACCAAAACTAACCGAAAAAACCCGGTCGGAACCGGTTCAAATAACTAAAATAAATTGGAACTAACTGACATTAACCGCAAGTTGATTGGACCACTAACCATAAGCGCCAAAACGGGCTAAAACCTATCGGAACAGGTTACAAAAATTAAAGTAAGTTAAAATTAAGCAAAACAAACCGAATTTTGGCGACTAACGAAAATAAACTACAAACATGATTATAACTTATCGGAAGCGGTTCAACTGAAAGTAACGGAAAGTTGATTGCATGACTAACCAAAACTAACCAAAGGTAACTAAAAGCACCAAAACGGGCCAAAACGTATCACAACAGATTACAAATGTTAAGTTAAAACTAACCTAAATTAACCGAATTTTGCGACTAACCAAAACTAACCAAACACACTAAAATTGCTTATAAAGTACCGGAACCGGTTCAAATGACTAAAATCTATTAAAAATATCTGAACTTTACCGAAAGTTCATTGAACGACTAACAAAAAGTTACCAAAAGCACCAAAACGGGCTAAAACGCATCGAAATAGATTAAAAATATTGCAGTAAGTTCAAACTAACCCAAATTAATCGATTTTTGGTGACTAACCAGAACTAACCAAAAACATTAAAAATGCTTATAACGTCTCGGTACCGGTTAAAATGACTAAAATAAATTGGAACTAACTGAATTTTACCTAATGTTGATTGAACGACTAACCAAAACTAACCTAAAGTAAGTAAAAGCATCAAATCGAGCTAAAACGTATCGAAATAGATTTAAAATAATAAAACTAATCCAAATTAACCGAATTTTGCTGACTAATTGAAATTAACTGACTGTTGATTGAACGACTAACCAAGACTAACCAAAAGCACCAGAAAGGGCTAAAACATATCGGTACCTAATAAAAATAAAAATATTAAGATAAGTTGAAACTAACTTTAGTTAACCGAATTTTGGCGACTAACTAAAATTAAAACATTAAAATTGGTTATGACATATCGGATCCGGTTCGAATGACTGAAATAAATTAAAACTAACTAAAACTAACCGAAAACTGATTGAATGACTAACCAAAACTAATCAAAAGTAAGCATAAACACCAAAAAGCCTAAAACGTATCGGTAGGTATTACAATAAGTAACTAACCTAAATTAACCGAGTTTTGATGACTATCTAAAATTAACCTAAACGTTTAAATTGGTTATAACGTATCGGAACCTGTTCAATTGACCAAAACAAAAATAGAAATGGCTAAAAGTATCCGAACGTTGATTGAACGAATAACAAAAACTATCCAAAAGTAACTAAAAGCACCAAAACGGGCTAAAACGTATAGAAATAGAATAAAACTATGGAAGTATGTTAAAACTAATACAAATTAACCGAATTTTGGTGACTAACAAAAAACACTGAAATTGGGTGTAACGTCGGAACTTTAATATTTTGAATCTGTTCCGATACATTTTAGCCGGTTTTGGTGCTTTTATTTGCTTTTGGTTAGTTTTGGTTAGTTATTCAATCAACTTTCGGTTACTTTTAGCTATTTCCAATGTATATTAGTCGTTTGAATCGATTCCGATATGTTTTCATTAAATTTAATGTTTTTGGTTAGTTTTGGTTACTTCTAAAAATTTGGCTCGTTTTGGTTAGTTTTAACTTATTTTAATGTTTGTAACCTGTTGCGATACGTTTTAGCCCGTTTTGGTTACTTTTGGCTAGTTTTGGTTAGTCGTCCAATCAATTTTCGGTTAGTTTCAATTTATTTTAGTCATTTGAACCGATTCCGATACCTTATGATCAAATTTAAGTTTAAATAAACAAACTAACACGATTTCTCATGTGTATGACGTCATGTGACAAATGTAGCATGTATGTACTTTTTCACTATTTGAGGCCCTATATTAGGACAATCGAAACATTTTCAATGTTACAATAACCTTAAATCGGCATACATTAAAGTGTATTAAGGGAATTTCTGTAAAAAAAGTCAGAGCGCCATAATAATACAAAAAAGAAAGTGAATGGCTATTGTACATTTTTTCCTGAACCAGTCCACAACAAAACACGTTTTCATTTAATTGGTGCAGACCAACTATTTTAATTTTGAAGAACAATTCTATAATCATACCCAGATTATTTGGCGCAGGCCGCGTATAACCGCCACGTCAAGGTTAAAGTTGCCTGACGAGGAATTTGCCGATCTTTTGCATCTGGTGTGGGGTTATCTGGGACAGCGGCAAAGTAGTGTATATGAAACGAGTAACGAGTTCATTACTTTGCCTATGAAATCACATATTATTTTCTAGACGTTTTCAATGGCAAAGTAAGGTATAAGCACATACCTTACTTTGCCTCTGTTTAACTAAGTATAAAAAGAAGATTTTTTAAGGTAAGATCCCTTACATTATTTTGCCTTTGTAAAAATGTTGAAAAATGATTGATTCTTTTGGCTCTGCACGACCTCAAAATTTGTGCGTGTACATTAATTTGACAAGCTGTTTTCTTTTTTATTTTTCATGATATCAAGATGATAAAAATATACACTTATGCAGAGAAAAAAGGAGAATTCAAAAATAAATAAAATTTGGCATTTTTTTGCGATGCACATGTTTTTGCCTATGCACGGCAGATATTCTGTGTAGTATCATCAACAAAAATAACTTATTATTATGATATATACACCTAAATAAAAAATATATAATTTAAATTTTACCATACTAACCTTTCTAGACTAAGTTCAGGTTCTTTGTTAATCAAGGATTTTCTAGTAGTTCCAAAGGGATTGGGATCTATGAATTTGGCATTTATATCAGTTTGAATAGATCGTGAGATATCCTGGATGTCGTTATTCACATTAGTTGTTATATTATTAAAGCTGAAAATTACAAATTTGTTAATTATAAAAAAGGACTCTATAAATTCTAAGCACTACTCGGAGGTTTTTAAAACCAACTTATAAAGATGAATTTGTCAATCTATCGGATGTGTGATCTTTATAATAAGTTTGCACATGACTCTGAACTTAAACTAGTTCTGACTCATCCATGCTAGAATAGCTGTAAACACTTGATCGCACATTCTCAATGTGGCTAATGCCTAATGTTAGATAAATAGCTGCATATGTAAATAACATTAGCTGTTGACATATTATAAATAAAAAGATAATAAGGCGTTAAAAAATAATGGGATCCCAAACCATAGATAAAAAATGGATGGTTTCTGTGAAGTGTGTAGTATCACCAACAAGTAACTTATTATTATCATATATACCTATCAACATTTTAAAAAATCTTTTTACTTTCACCATACTAACCTTTCTAGATTCAATTCAGACATTTTTTTAATTAATCGTTTTCTCGTAGATGCAAGGGGATCTGTGAATTTGTCATTTATGTCCATTTGAATAGATCGTGTGTTTTCCTGGGTGCCGTTATTCACATTATTTGTTATATTATTAATGCTGAAAATTATAAAATTATTAATTAAAAAGCCAACTAAGCAATCATAATAAATAAAACCAATTCAGCCAATGAATCAGTGCACACTGCAAATAACATAAAATCTATGAATTCAAAGCGCAGGGTAAATGTCCTGTAGCGGTTACCGCCTTTCAGAAAGTGGGTGCTGTCGAAAACTATGACTATGATAAACCCCTAATATAGTAAACTCCAATATAGCATGAAGGATTTATTCAAGATAGTATAAAGCTTGTTGACTTTCAATAAATACCTCTGAAACTACCTTTTCTCAAATATTGAAAGCAACTTTGGACTAGTAAACTTTTTTCAGCGCGAAATACGGATTGAAAAAGGACTGAAAAGCAAAATATTTACGGAACAATTTCGGACTAGAATAGATCTGCTTTTAAGATATTCCCAGACTATCTCAGACGGCATCATAATTTAGAGTGCTTGCTACACATTGTTGGTACTTGTTTTGAGTACCTAGGTCTAGGTGGAAATAAAGGGTGGCAATCTGCACTATAGTTGATTCTTTTTATATTGATGTGCTGAATGTTATATTCAATTTGCATGATCTTTCGATCCCGAAGTTGACCGCCATTTTGGAAAATTAAAATTATGTTTTTAGGAATTTTTAAAAATATTTTGCTCTGGGTTAGTCTGGGTGCAGTGTAGAGAAAATTTTAATTCAACGAAAAATAAACCAAATTGAATTCTCTACAAAAAGAATTTGATTCATTTATATCTCAAACTTATCGGTTCTAAAGTTATAACATTTAACATCTACATTAAAGGTGAATGTACACCGTCACTTGGCCATGACTCCACCGCCGTCTCGTTCACAAAGAAATGTTTTCGGTTTTGGTATTTAAGCAAAACTGTATCTTCGTACTCAAAATGCCGCTGAAGAATTAAAAAAAAGAAATTAAAAATTGGTTGGAACATAGTGAAGGCAATGACTATGAAACATGCCATTGTGGCTTATGCTAAAAAATAAAAAGATGACTAGAGTAATGAAGTAGTCTTGCGCATTTACACGTTCGAGATAGTAACGGCGGAAGCCATCGGTTTTGTATGATATCTTTTTTCACAATTCAAAGTGGGCACAAACGGGACCGTCCCCAACAACCAGAAGCAATAGTTGTCATAGCCAATGCGTACAATTTTTTAGAATCAAGTGAAGAGTGCCAATTTTCTTTACATGACCTATTTGAAGTATACCAAGGCGACGTACCCCATACAAGAACAATAAAAACTGAACTATTGGCAAAATATGAGGAAGAAATTACAATAACTGCACTTTCAAACCAAAGACCTATCACTTGTTCTAGAGAGACAGGTAAGCCATTTTTTTAAGAATAGCATGGTATGCTGTGCAAAAAAAATACGAAAAAGAGGAACGCTTAAGAATAGTAAAATCCACAGAATATCCAGCAATATCCACAATACGATTATATTTTAAATGGTATTGAGAAAGATATTTCACTGAAGCTTGATTGTCTCATACAAACCAAAACAATCAAAAATAAACGCGGTGACACTGAAAAAAAGGCAATGTGCACTGTTATTTCATACGCTATAATAACGCATGTCCCGAAAGTTTTGGCACAAAATATTTAACCAAATATTTTTGTAATACGTAACTTTATTTAAACTTTTATTATTTGCTATAATTAACGGCTTAGTAACTAACAAAATTATTAACTTAAATTAAATGAAAGGGCCCGTGCTGCTCAATTAGGCGCAATTTTCTGCGAACATCACGCATTAGGTTCTGGACAATTTGAACATCTATTTCGCCTATCATTTTCGGCTTGCCACTCTCCATCATACACTTTGCGGAATAACAATGCCCAAAAATCTTCAATTGGGCGGGCCTGAGGTAAATTAGGGGGGTTATCTTGTCTTGGTGCGAAAGGTATGTTATTTTGATGAAGGTAATTTTGAGTTGCTCTTGCATAATGGCAGCTTGCTAAGTCGGGCCAAAACATAATATCATCTCCATCGTGATGTTGGTGTACAAAATCAACCAATTTATTGAGGCAGTTGTTAATATACCTTTCCGCATCTATAGCTTCCCCCCTAAAGCAGGACGCCCACAGAATCGGCACAGACCGGCTCGGCACGGCCAGCACTGCCGGCATTCGTTATTAAACGAGATGCCGTTCCGCGCTGTTCCGATTAAATGGGCGCTGCCGCGTTTAATAACATACATAGCAACTTATGCCGGCCGTGCTGGCCGGTCTGTGCCGATTCAGTGGGCGTCCTGCTTAACTCGACCCACATAAGGTCTGGATATCACTCTAATCGAAATCGCACACCACACCAAAACTTTATCAACAAATTTTGCTTTTTCCTTATATTTAACATTGCTTGGAAACTCTTCTATATTGTCCGTATAAAAACCATCGTTTCCTTTCATTTCCGAGTTGGCAAGTGGAAAGTATTTTTCGTCGTCCAGAATAATGACTTTCTCATTTGAAAAATGTATCCGCCTAAGTTGACGACAGCATCTTGGTATCTCTGCTTATTGATTTACGGTATATTTAGGACACTTTCGTCTTTTTCGATATTTTTGACTGTTTCTTGCCAATTCCCGCGATACTGTACTCTTTGAAGAACGGAATTGACGCGCTAATTTTCTTGTAGAAACCCCGACTCTGTCTTTTGCTCTTCTTACCAACCTTTCCGCTCTTTCTCGCGTAAAACTTCTTCTCGCGTAAAACTTCTTGGTCTTCCACTTTTTGGAAGATTTAAACAGGGAATTCCTTCTTCACATTTGGCTATAGTACGGTAAATACTTCTGCGTGAAATATTTTGGTTTTGAAAAATGCGAACTATTTCAGCCTTAGGGATTTGTCCAACCAAATTATAAATACTTTTTCGTAGTTCTAATTTATTAGACATTTTAATGCATCTGATTTAAAAAAAGGACATGTAAAACTAATGTCAAGGAAATAAACAATTTTTTGTTTCCAAAGCCATCTCGATATATTATCATTACAACCTATTTTTAGGCCCCTAAATTTTGTGCCAAAACTTTCGGGACATACGTTATCACCAGCAAGGCTTTAATTTTTTTTATCTGCGTTATCATAATTCGTATGCATTGAGAATAGCGGGTCTATGTTGTTAGTGCCAGCAAGGAACTTGTATTATGCCAAGCTTTCCCATAAAGAAGATGTAAACAAGGCAGTAACAGAGTAGGTTTCTGAAAAGGATCGTGAAATCCAGAGCCTGAAAGAAACGATCGTTGCATTAAAAAGTAAATCCACCGAAGCTAAGTTATATAAAAAATTTTATTTGGTCGAAAAAAAAAATAATTTTAAAATTTTATATTTTTGGACGGAAACTTGAGCAAAAACGGCAAAACATACGGTGTTGCCAAAACAATCAAAACTACGTCACCACTTCTAACCCCGCTTGACGGATTTCTATAGATTGGGACTCGGAGACAGACAAGTGATTCAGTCTTATTTTGTGAATCAAACAGAGAAGTGCTCTTAGGCACTAAAATTTACCATAGGGCTAGTTCTAAAGTCAATTTGTAAATAAAACAAAAAGCTTTAGTATTATATGAATATTTTAATAAGTTATTTTACCTGAAAATAACTAGAAGCTCATAAATATACAAAATATAAACAATAAGTGAGTATACGTAGTCAGTGCTACAATATCAACAATATCAGTCAAGGCAAAATATCGACCTTGAAGAATGTGACATGAATAAATAAAATACAATATACAAGCGATAATAACAGAATTAGTATTACCTTAGAGTCCACTTATAAGCTAATATGTACACTATTGACGAGAAACGTTCAATGTTCAGGTTATCTTCTAACACTGGTGGGAAGTCACTCTGACAAAACACTTGCTAGGCCTATATCTAGCTTCTATGTACAATGTAGTTCTATTTCTTGCAAATAGGAATGACTGAAGTGTAGTGGTTTGACTGGTATGCAGTTAGTGCATATTGGCATGGCTATTATGAAGCCTTTGTGGCATGCGTTTTCTACACGCAGAAATTATTGTAAAACACGCCTCGCAATTCGCGTAGGTATGCTAAACTAAGTGAATTGGAATAGCATTTATGGGAGACTTTATATTTTAATAAAGCCGAGAGAGTATTAAGAGATTGGGTTTGTAAACGTTTGAGTTTACTTACTTGGCCTTTTACCTTGGGTACGATTAGTACAGTGTTAGAGAATTAGAGAAACCTCCATGGCTGGGTGCGCCATGAGGAGCGATTTTACGGATCGCGACTTGCTTAAACGAGGGCCAGTTAAGAAGTGATTTCTCGAACGGGAGAAGCTTCGTCTGTCGACTTTTGGCGCGTTAGTTTACCCCCACTACTTCATATTACGTCAGTAAAGGGCAAATAACATAAATATAGAGAAATTGCGTAAAAGCTTAGCAACACCGGTTGTCTAAATTAATATTATGAATTTTAATACAAATCCGGTTGAAATCTGCTGATTAGTTTTCATGAAATTTGAATATTAAAGATGTGAATTTTAGGGAATTTTAGTTTAGGTGAACTGGCTATCCTGTAGGATGCGCTGTGATTGGTCGCCTCGGTCGCCGGGGTTTAGCGGGAAACGCTATGATTGGTCAGATTAGTTTAGGATGCGCGGCCGGCTCCAAATGAGTAAAGGTGGTTACAACAGATGGCGCTAGTAATATCGCCAAGGTTTTAAATTGTTTGGTATGCGAGGACAGTGGCGTGGAATGTTAAACTGTACGAAAATTAAATCGTTAGATTTGAAGACGTGTTCAAAAATGGTTTTTGAACAACAAGAGCAAACCATCAAGCAAGCCGGCGCACAGTGGTCAATAAGCGGAAAAACTGATATACCCAAAGTTTAATAAACTCTTTTCTTTTTCTTCTTCTTGTGGTGCCATACGCTTTTCAGCGCGTCGGCGTTCACGTGTTCAGTAGGTAATACGAAGAGCACCCGCTTCGGCTCTTCTAAATGTCATTGCGGCATCTGAGATGTTACAGCAATTACGAATGTTGCGAAGCCAAGAATGTTGCTTCCGACCCGGTCCTCTTTTTCCTTCTATTTTGCCCATAAGTATCGTTTTCAGAAGGTTGTATCTAGGGTCTTGTAGAGTATGTCTCAGGTAAGATGTTTTCCTTTGTTTTACAATATCCAGCAGCTGACGCTGCGTGTTTGCTCTTTGTAAGACTTTCTCATTCGATACATGGTCTACCCAGGATTTAATCAGTGTTCTCAGGATCCACATCTCGAAGGCCTCGTACCTTTAGATACCAGGTTTCCGCTCCGTATAACAATATCGGTTAGATGTAGCACCTTACCACCCGTAGGCGTAAGTTTAGGGGTACTTCCTGTCGTAGTAGGTAGGTGTTGAACTTAATAAATGAGCATCGGACAGCGGCCACACGGATTTTAACTTCCTCATCATTATCCCATTTATCGTTCAAAGTGGTGCCCAGATATTTAAACTTGCTTACTCTCTCAATCTGTTTGTTATCAATAAAGAGTTGTACATCATTATGTGGTTGTCGTCTTACCATTAGTTTGGTTTTGCTTATGTTGACATTCAGATCAAATTCCCCTCCTATTGCATTTATTGTTCTTACAGTTTCTTGTAAGTCTTTAATATTATTTGCCAAAATAGCTGTTTCATCCGCATATCGCAAGTTGTTGATGGGTATACCGTTCATTTTTATGCATCCTACGTTATTTTCCAATGCTAGTTGTAAATTCTTTTCTACATAAATGTTGAACAGCAACGATGACAACATGCAACCCTGTCAGACCCCTTTGGCGATGGTTATACTATTTGTTTCAAGTAAGCGCCGTGAAGTCGAAGTTTTGCTGTTTGGTTCCAGTACAGTTTGTGTATTATTTGAATGTCTTTTTCATCGATGCCCGTCTCTCGTAAGATCGGGGGTAACAGGTGATGTCGTACGTTGTCTCCCATGTTTTGCAGATGCCCTGTGGGTCTATTAAAATCTCATTATTTTTAATAATACCTAAGTGAGTAATTTTTTTTTCTGAAAGTGTTAGTTATCTCTTTTAGGTTTTTATGGAAGTGAAAAATGGCATGCTTTGCATGCAGTTCTTCTGTGCACTGTTCAGATAACCATTGGTTTGCCTCTCTGATTTTGTGGCGGATGTTACGTTGGATCGCATAGCACTTTTGCATATTTCCCTTTGCTGGTCTCCCTTTTTCCATCATATCAAGGATCTCATTAGTTCATCATTCAATCTTTCTTAGCTTGCATCTTTTTGTATCCCAGTACTTTCTCTGTGGTCTTTTGTGAATGTTAACTTTAAAGCTGTCCCACTGTTGTTCTATGGTCTTCTCTACGAACGTATTGTCTGCCAATCTCTTTTCCAGTTCTTCTTGATATCTACGGCGGCGGTAGAAAGAGCTAGAGAAGGTACGTTTCAGTTTTTTCCTGATTTTTTTAGTTTTGTTATATTTTCGTGTCTATAATATTCCGCAGGGAAAAATTATATATAATAAGCTTACAATTCACGCCTGATATTCCGTGAATTTCGTTATGACGTTAACTTCTTCTGTCCTTTGGACGTGAAATGGTTTTCAACCTTATCTTACCATAATCGTATTTTATCTCATGAATCATACTTTTTGGGACATGAGATATATTTAATCTAATCTTATCTTATCGCCTAAATTGTTACTCGGGGCATTTGGTACACAAGTATTGTTTATCATATCGTTTGCCTAGTACCTTTTGCATATGCCGTGTTGTCTCATAGCCATGGGGTATTATATCGCTTACCGATTATCCTTTACACACCAACACTTTACTAACCCAAACTAGCCCTTATTTTCTTGTAACCGTGAGGTATGTTTTTGTCTGTAGAGCATAAGGATTTATCGTTATTTGAGGCTAGAGGCTTCGTGAGGGAGGAATAAGGGCCTCATTCGTACAGAAAAATGGCAGTCATTTAATTCCTCTTTCAGTTAAGCAACCGACCCAATAGAATCAATTGCTTTTGCTATAGGGTATCCGGTATATTTAGATTCTGGTTGAGAAGAACATTTTTAGGAATTAAAAAAAATCGAAGCGTTCGATCAGTATGGAAGACTATATCATTTCATCCAGTGTCACTATCTGTTGTGTGTGTTATATATTTGATTAGTGCTGACCTTAGTTAGTATTATTCAACCTATACATATTTATTTAGATGGACTTCAATATTTATGAAATACCTTTCCAAGATAATCTTGGCCTTAACGAAAACTTGATCATTGGTTTAGTATTTCTGTGGTCGGCACTTAAAAGGTCACAAGTCGAAATTTGGCAAAATGTGGATTTTTGCGTCACTTGCTATAAAATATCATTTTCTTCAATCCCTAAAACGTCGTACGTCTATATAAGCTATTTTCTTAGTTTATTCACACCCAGAAAATCGTAAGTCTTAATAAATTTATTTTTAAGACCTGTAAAAGAGGCATATGTGTGCTTATATTATTATGATAATTGTGGCCATCCAAACAGTTAACGTAGCATATGTATACTTAAAATTTATAGCATTATTACTTCTGCCCTTAAAATGACACAAGTCTACATATATTGTTTTAACTGTTTTGCAATATGTTAAAATTAAACCATAAGTCGACTTATAACCTGAGGGAGTTTTAATTTATAAATAAATTAAATAGCAAGTATACTTAAGCCCTATTTAGGGTTTAGCTTTAATCACGGATTCAAATGACAAGTCGACTTATGCCCTTTTAAGGTTCGAATAAAAGCGATACATTTTAATACTAGTTCCATTCTTATTTTGCTTGTTTATTAGATACTTAAATTTGTAACACATAATAAATCACTGCTATTCCAGCCACCGTCTATAGATATTCTAATAAGTCCGCTCACTCGAGCGTGCCGCGGAAAATTTCCCTCCTGCCTGCGCAAATCCCTCGTCCATCGGCTACCCGTCAATGCCACGGCTTAGCCGTGACTCAGTTTTCGCAAGTACTTTCGCGATCGGACGGTGTGATTTTATTTTTACGGAATAGTTTTCGCACGCTTTACGCTAAACGCTATTTAAAAAATATATATGGTTAAAAAAAGTTTAGAAATGTAATAAACTGGCTTTTATTTTTTTTCCCGAAAACGAAGCAAGATACGAAAACAATCCAAGAAGCAAAAATATTGTAATTTTAGTTGCCTTATATGAAAAAAATATAAACTGATCAAAAAAGTCAGTGGCGCACATTATTTTTGTCACTAATATTGGGTATGATGCCCCCGGGACGCCACTCGAATTTATATTTTAAATCTAATTAAGGCTAGATGAGCCCCTTATTATTACAGACAACGCTACCAAATTTCAACAAAATCAGTAATAGGATATTTAAGATATTAATAAAAAAACGACTTTTTAAAAAAGTTTGACACCCTGTATCCTGGAAACTATGCATTTCCGCACCCAGGTTCAGATGAAAAAAGCTTCATGTTTTCTTATGTAGAATCACCCCTGAAATTATTCGAACGTTATTTCCGGACACCCAGTATTTTTCATAACAAATAACTATATTTGAAAATTTACAACCGGTATTTGATATTTTGTTATTTTGTCTACCATATGGTAACGACATTTTTTTTAACTAAAAAAAGAAAAAAACAAGTTCACATTTAAAAGAGTGCTTATTTTAATCAAACTAAGTAATTCTTATGACCAGAAACGTCTCATTTCTAAAAAAAAAGAAATGTCGCCGTTGAAGGGTTAATTAGTGTCAAGATTCAAATCAATTTCTGATATTACATTAGCATTCTGAATCCAGCAATTTCGATGCAGGAAACACATTTGACAATATGATACCCTGATAGATATTTCAAAAACAAAGAGTAGCAAAACCACAACTTACTCGAGATCTGCGGTGCCCCTGTGGTTGGCTGTGTGTCTACGATTATTCTGGGTATTGTTGTTGCTGTTAATGAGCATCTTTATGTATTCTTTTATTCTATGAGTTGATCTTTGGTTCATTTCAGGTCGCTTTGCTGCTAGTTGTTCAGCACTCGTGCTACTGCAACTGGAATCTTCCGAGGTCACAATCTAAATAAATTAACAAATGAGTGGAGACCGACATAATTTCAAACATAACCAACTTCCCAGGCCATTATTAAAAGTGGATTCATATATTTTATCAGGAAAATAGTTAAGCAAGTCATTTTTCTTTGCTCAAGTGGGTAATAGATTCATCTTCAACACATCTGTGGAACTACCTCAAAACAATTCCGATGTAATTATTTATATTGCTGTTTTGTAGGCTAGGTATTCAGATTGATTGCCAAAAACGCTTTTCGAAATAATTGTGTGTTGACACATTTGATTAAGAATAAACTGGCTGTTTGTTAATTAAAATATTTTATTTATATCTCTAGTCTCATACAATCCGATTTTTTTCTTATAAAGTGGCAACCTGTCAACATATATTATTAATAATGATGAACATTAAAATGCTGAATACAGTCCGGGTACTTACTGTACATGCAAAGTGATACCAAGTACAATGGGAGTATGTCCTCATATGGCTAGTTTGTTATGGTACCTGAGATATGTTAGATACGAAGAAAATTCGAACAAAAGTTGTTTGGGTTTACTTAAATTTTTAAAATATAATTTATATATACAAGGTGCTCGTATTTTCGTTGGCAAGTATCAACTTCCTTATTTTAAACAGAATACCCCTAATAGCACATGGATGTCCAATGGACGTTCAGTGGACCTTCGCAGCAGACAAAAGGAACGTCCGATGGATATCCGTTTTATAGACGCCCGACGTCTAATGGACGAACAGTGGATGTTTAAATGTCACAAAAGTGGACCAACGTGAGACATCCGTCATGGACGTCATATAGATTAACAGGGAACGTCCATGATTTTTGTTTCTTGGTACTATAAACGTCTTTTTATAGTACACCGAACGTACTGTAGAGATCCCAATGTATGTACTATGAACGTCCTAATGTCACAAAAATGGACGTAAAAAGGACTACCAGGGAACGTCTGCAATTACAAGTAACCTGAATTTTCATCACTTTCGTTGAACATCTGCAATATTTTCAATTAATCCTTGGAATAATGTAGTACCTAAATTAATAAAAGTCTTGGAGTCTTATGGGGACCGAACCTGCAACTATTAGAACAAAGAGCTGGCGCGCATACCACCGGACCACCAGAGCATAGCCTAAAGAAAACTATAGCCGCGACACTCGGCTCGTTTAGTGGGGTACGGAATCAAATTTTCTCCGTGAAGCTCAGTGAAGGGAGGACACCACGCAGTTGGAACTCGATGCCAATCATACGCGCTCACTTGGGCCGGAGTGCAATAAATTTTCATAGGAATTAAAATAGAAAAAGATTCGTTGTTTGGGTAAATAGACGTTATGCGTATATATTGTGTAACGGTTCGATTTTGCCAATTTTAAACTTTCATTTATATGCCGCATTTAGGGAAAAGCCTATGCTGTATTTTGCACTCATCGGTTTATTAATTCTGGATTTAATAATTCGCTTGAAATTGCCTCTTTTCTCAATGTAAAATTACCTATATTTTAAGTATAGATTAGCTAAATATTCGCATTAGCTTTTAGAATCCATTGTGATTAGCTATTTTAGTTGATAAGCGATGTATGTACCTTATTATTAAGTTAACTTGGCTTGATTTGCATTATATTATCGTAAACCGCCAGCGAATCGAATTATATTTCTAAGAATTCAGTTAGCCTGCAAAAACGCTGCGTTTGACTTGTTGATCTGTATTTTGGTACCTAGTAGTTTTTGTGACCTTCGTCACGGAATATTAGAGATGGGCTACGTATCGCGCGTTTTCAGTCTCGATTTAGATTTTTGAAGGTTTATTATTGCTGTTGGAGCATTTCCTAGCCTTTCCGGAAGAATGTAATTTCGGCTCACTATTCGTGGCTTCCGCCGTCGTTTATCATCATAATAGGCGAGAATTGGGGCGTTTATTTTCTTAGAGTTATTCCTTGTATCGAGTCACTCGCCGAGTTTTCAGCCCATCACTACTTGTGTCGCAGTCAGTATTTAATTTAGGGCAAATTGACAGGAGGCGGAAGGTTGGAGAGGTCTCTTTGCTAAGTTATCTGCCTGGTGAACGCTTGCGAGTATAGCAAGAAACGGCACGTGTTGCGTATTGTGGTATAATACAACCCTTTGATAGGGGATTTCTGTGCGTTTCTGTTTGTGTTTTGACACGACCGATTATTCGGGTTCTACAAGCTATACGAGGTAAGCATTTTCTCTGGATTCCTTTTTCTGTGGCCTATGGAGCACTTGACCGCCATGTTGCTAAATTTTTTTTGTTTCCATTATTTCTAGCGGCTCCCACGTTCGTCCCATAAGACCGAGACCGTCGATTCTCCTCTAAACCCTCAAGTCCGAGTGAGGTAAATATCGCTACCATTTTTTGCCTAAATTAATGAAATTGATTGCTTATCTACCTTTTATTTTTTTTTTTGTGCACGTAACGCCATTTGCTTTTCCCATGTGTTATCTTATCTACTCCATTTTACTTGATCCGAATTTTTATTTTAATGCAACTTTAATTTTGATCATGTGGGGAAGTTATATATTCTTTTAGGGGTGATTCATACCTATCTTTTTATATTCAAGTTACCTGAACCTTAATGTCTCTTTTATTTGCTTTATTGCACTGCAAGTCCATGGTTTTTTTTGTCTGGGAAAATTTGTTTTATAAAGAAGATGTATTTATGTAAAGAGGGAGGGGGTCTATGATTTTTTATTAAAGTAAGGGGGTCTATGATTTTTTATTAAAGTAAGGGGGGTCTATGATTTTTTTATTAAAGTAAGGGGGGTCTATGATTTTTTATTAAAGTAAGGGGGCTTCCTTTAATGCGTACTGGATTATTTCAGGGTCCTTCGGCTGGGTCAGAATTTCTCCTGCTGACCCAATTCCTTCTGCTGGGCCAGTAGTTTACCTGGTGAACCAACTTCTTCGGCCGGGCCAGAACCTCTTCGGCTGGGCCCAAACTTCTTGTGCTTCTAGAGCTGTGCTGGGCCAGAACTTCTGTTAGAGAACGGCGGTGGTTCCCACACTAGAGGCCATCGACAGAGTTCGACGACGGGATTTGGGTATACGTTCTATGTTTCATTGTGTCTGATGTTTAATCTTTGTTTACTTTTATCGATATAAATCCCACCTTGAATTGAGGTAACTCATTGATTTCAATTAATTAAATTTATATTTATTCACTGGTTTATCGGACCAGTTAATCAAATTGCTTTGATTGGTTTTCTCATTTTAAAAGATAAGTGCTGGCTGGATAACTTCATTCTTTTCATTAATTTTTCATTTCATTAATTAGTCGGCAGATATAACTGCTCTGAACTTTTATCTTTTTATCATATGAATCAAGCTAACCATATTTTAATCTGATCTGGTGTTTTTATTAACTTCTCAAGTTTTTTTTTTTGATCTAATCATTGTGTCCGCTCATTGCGGCATACTATCACCATCAGTGCAGCTATTAGCGCACGCATACCTAGTTGTAAGAAGCTTAGTCTGCGCCAAGTGATCACTTTGATAAGTAGTTTAGTGCATTTAGTGATAAGGCATATAGAACTGAGGTTTTCCAACTGAATTGGTCTCGGTATGTACAATCTTCATATTGTACTCAGTTTATTTTATTAGTTACTTTAAGTCATTTAACATTCTTTTGTCCACTCAACCACATTTTTCTTAATATAACCATATTCATTCTCCAGTTAGATTGTTGCTTTGTTTGAAAAAAAGAATAAGTTAGTAGCAAATATATTGGCCATTAAATTTTTAGATTGTTTTTTTTTTTTGATAGGTTAAGTTAGTGGATTATAGGGCCATAATTATTCTCTTTTATTTTTTTTGATAGTTTGAAATTAAGAACCGGTTAATTTTATGAGCGAATCTAGCCACTCGGTACAACACCTGCCGAGCTTTTTCCGTTTAGCTGGCTAGAACGGGTGGCGCTCAAACGACCCCACGACAGGGGCCGGGCTTTGTAACGCGACTCTCCGGGGCTAGGTTCAATTTTTTTAATTAATTGAAAAAAAAATTTTTGGGGTTCAATCTTTAAAAAAACGTGTTGCAAATTTGGCGCCCAACTCAAAGGGCAATTTTTTTTTGAAGAGACCTATTCTTTACAAAATTGCAAATTTGGGCAATCTTTTTTTTGAGAGACCTTTTCGTGTTTAAATTGCAAATTTGTTCTAATTTATGTCCTGTATGCCTTATTAGATTTATTTTCCAGGTGATTTTCATTGATTGGTAGCATTGTGTATTATTGTTGCATATTATTTTGATAACTAGTGATTTAATATTTATCCAGCATTGTTATTATTTGATTGCTTACTAGGTGATTTATTTTTTTTTGTTGATATTTTTATATTGCGCATTGATTTACATATTGAGTTCTCCGAAGAGGACAGCTACCTTTATTTTTATGCTGATTTATATTTACCTGCTAATTTTCTTTATTCGTTTATAATTTTGTTATCTTTTGTTATCTTATTGAGTCAGTAAAGATGGATTACAATATGATAGTTAATTATCTTAGGAAAGAGATGCTTGTCTATGAACTTAGTATTCGTGGTTTACCAGCTGATGATTCAAAAACTGTTGAACAATTAAGAGCAGCTTTACGTCCAGTTTTACAATTAGAAAAGAAAGGCAAACCTCTAAATTATCCACCATATAAGCTTAAATTTGACAGTGAAATCGAATATATTTTAACAACATTAAAAGATCTCCAAACTTCAGTAGAAAGTTTAGCAGGAGACACTAAGTCTAAAGCTAATTTTGAACGTATTCAATCACGTCTCGTTCACTTGTTGAATCGAATTAATCGAATACCTACCGCTAATCTTAAAGAAGAACAGTTAAAAATTAGATCTGATTCTTTGCTAGAAATATTATCTGCTTTAGATAGTTTAGATTCACTGTTGAAATCGGATAAAGATTTGAGTGCTTTGTTAAGTAAAACGCAGTTAGACGAATCAGATTCTGACTCTTCTGTTTCTAGTTTAAATTCTAATAAACCACCAACTAATTCCACGCCAACTAAAATTCGTTCATGTCACTCTAGTAATTTTAAAACTCGTGTTGAAAAATGGAATCTTAAATTCTCAGGTGACTGCAAACAACTTTCAGTTCACAACTTTTTAGAAAGAGTTTCTGAGTTACGTATTGCTAGGGGTATATCTGAACAGGAATTATTTGAGTCAGCGATAGATTTGTTTTCTGGCAGAGCATTGAATTGGTTCCGTGCTAATCGAGCTAGGTTTGTTAACTGGAAAAGTTTATCTGATCTCCTGTGTAGACATTTCGAACCACCTGATTATAAAGCTAGGTTATTTAAAGAAATTTTGGAAAGAACTCAAGACCAGTCTGAGAGTATCGTAGATTATTTGTCTAGTATGAGTGCTTTGTTTAGGCGTTATGGAGGTATGTCTGACGATGTTCAGCTGGATATCATTTCTAGGAATTTGTCCCCATTTTACACAACTCAGCTTCCTGTTGTTAATTCATTGGAGGAGCTAGAGACTGAGTGCCTTAAGCTTGAAGCTAAAAAGTACCGAGCTGATCATTATATTCCACCATCTAGGAGGCGACAAAATTTTGTCGAACCTGATTTCGCTTTCTTGGCTTCTGATGCATCTACTTCTAGCTTATATAGTGATCATCCACCGCCCATTGATGTAGTTGCATTACCAGCAGCACAAGCACCAGCTGAAAGACCATCTTTTCCTAGACGTCCAGTTACTTGTTGGAACTGCAACCAGACAGGCCATTTAAATCGGCAATGCCCTAGCAGTAAGAAGATCCATTGCTATCGTTGTGGTACTCCAGATGTGACTACTAGAAATTGTCCAAAGTGTTCCGGTTCGGGAAACGGTATTCGGGAGAGTCGTTAGGTCGGCAGACCTCTCCTATTATTTCCACTCCACCGACCAATGACATTAGTTTTCCTAATAAGAATTTTTTGGACTTTATTATTGCACATGCGCACGGCGATGAGCGCCCATATTTGGAGATTTCTGTTTTGGGTCACCCTATTTTAGGCTTACTAGATTCCGGAGCTACTCGGACTATTGTTGGTCAACCTGGTTTAGAAATTTTGCAGGGATTAGGTTTAAAACTTATTAAAAATCAGACCACATGTACTGTTGCTAATGGCCAGACCTGTTCAAGTATAGGTTATTTTCAGACACCTGTAACCTTGTTAGATAGGACACGTATAATAGACATTTTAGTACTTCCAGAGTTAGCTCATAGATTTATTTTAGGTATCGATTTTTGGAAAGCCATGGACATTGTACCTGATCTGAGACAGAATGTTTGGCATTTTTCAGATAAATTTCCTGAAATCTGTAGTATTGTGGATGGTGATTCTTTGTCTGTTTCTGAAAGATCCGCTCTTGATTCGCTGGTAAAGGAGAAATTTTCTTTAATGGGTACTGGTCTTGGTTACTGTAAAGTAGCTGAGCATGTAATCGAATTAGAACCTGGCTCAAGACCTATTAAACAGCGTTATTACCCTGTCTCTCCGTTCAAGCAGGCGATTATAGATAAGGAAATAGATGAAATGTTAAGGCTAGGTGTAATAGAACCATCGAAAAGTCCCTGGTCTAGTCCTGTATGTTTGGTGCGCAAGAAAGACAATGATTATCGCTTTTGCATCGATTTTAGAAAGGTCAATTCTATTACTAAAAAGGACAGCTTTCCCATTCCCTATATTTCAGCCATTTTAGACCGTCTCCGCGACGCACGTTATATCAGCTCGATTGATATCAAATCAGCATTCTGGCAGGTACCTCTCGATGAGTCTTCTCGTGAGATTACAGCATTCACTGTTCCAGGTCGAAACCTCTTCCATTTTCTGCGCATGCCTTTCGGTTTAACCAATGCGCCTGCTACCTGGCAACGTATTATCGATCGTGTCTGAGGTGTTGACTTAGAAAACAACGTCATGGTCTATTTAGACGACATCATTATTATTTCCAAGACTTTTTCAGACCATTTGAGGATATTAGGTCTTGTGTTTGATCGTTTAGAAGAAGCCGGACTAAAGGTTTCTCAAGAGAAATGTCACTTTTGCAAACCCCAGCTAAAATATCTTGGTTATGTTGTGGATTCTAAAGGATTGAGGCCCGATCCAGAAAAAGTGCAGGCTATTATTAACATATCACCACCAAAGAATGTGACTGAGATCCGACGTTTTATTGGGACCGCTTCCTGGTACAGACGATTCGTTCCTAACTTCTCTTCTGTTATTGCCCCTATTACTCGGCTTACTAAAAAGAACATAAAATGGGAATGGACTCCAGATTGTCAGGAATCGTTTAGGTCAATTAAAGAAGCTCTTGTTACCGCTCCAGTCTTGTCCTGTCCTGATTTTAACCGCATGTTTACCCTTCAAACTGACGCTTCTTCTTATGGCTTAGGCGCTGTTCTAACCCAGCAATTCGATGATGGGGAAAAGGTAATTGCTTATCTCTCACGTTCCCTTACTAGGCAGGAAATGAAGTTGACAGTCACGGAAAAGGAGTGTCTTGCAGTTATTTGGAGTGTGGAAAAACTTAGGCATTATTTAGAGGGAGTTCATTTTAAGGTAATCACAGACCATCATTCACTATTGTGGTTACATAATTTAAAGGATCCGCAGGGTCGACTTGGTCGTTGGGCACTTCGTTTACAACCTTACGATTTTCAACTAATTCATCGAAAAGGCAAGGAGCATATAGTGCCAGATTTTCTATCTAGGTCCGTACCAGTTTTGACAGAAGATATCGCAGCCGTGGAGCATTCGTTACCTTCTTACTCCAACACTTCTGATAAGTGGTATGTCGATATGTTGAAAAAGCTGGAAGAACAACCAGATAAATTTCCTTGTTGGAGAGTTGAAGGTGGTAATCTTTTTAAATTTGTTAAGACCACAAGTCCCAACTTCCCTGATCAGTCCAGTTCTTGGAAAATAGTTTTGCCAAAAGATCATCGAAAAGAAGTCCTGGTTCGCTGTCATGATCTTCCAACTTCAGGTCATGTTGGAATTTTTAAAACATTTTGGAAAATAGCTGAACGTTACTATTGGCCTAAGATGAGAGCAGATGTTGCTAGGTATGTCCGATCTTGTCATATTTGTGCTCAAAATAAGGTGGAGCAAAAAGCACCAGCAGGTTTAATGGGTAATCGACCCGATATTCGGGAACCTTGGCAGTCCATCAGTCTAGATTTTGTAGGACCATTACCTCGTTCAAAACAGGGCAATACTCACATCTTGGTAGTTACCGACTACTTCAGTAAATATGTCGTTCTCTTTCCTTGCCGTTCTGCTACAGCGAAAACTTTAGTCAAACATATAGAACAGGGCATTTTCTTGGTTTATGGGGCTCCACAGTATCTAACTTGTGATAATGGTACTCAGATGAAATCCAAAGAATTCCAATCTCTTTGTGACAAGTATAGGGTCAAAATTTTCTATACTGCATCTTATTATCCTCGTGCTGATCATACCGAACGTGTCAATAGAGTCGTCAAAAGCATGTTGCGATCTTATGTCAACCAAAACGATCATCGAACTTGGGAAGATAACCTTCCATCTATTGGTTGTGCTATTCGAACATCACGTCACGAAACTACTGGTTATACTCCCTATCTAGTGAACTTTGGGCGGGAACATAAACTTTTTGGGCAAGACTACACTGAAGGAATTCCATCGGCCGAGACAGACAGTCAAAATTACATTCGGAAACGAATCGAAACTTTTAAACAGCTCTTTGAGAAAATTCATAAGAAAATTGGGTCGGCACAGTCAAGAAATCGACACCAATACAATCTTCGAAGACGTCCGGTCAATTTTGTTTCTGGTCAAGAGGTATGGCGTAAAAATAAAGTGCTCTCTAACGCCGCCAATTATTTTAGCTCAAAATTGGCTCCTGAGTTCCTAGGTCCATTTAAGATCAAAAAGAAAACCGGTACGTGTACGTACGAACTCCAGGATGAACACGGTAATAGCAAGGGTATTTGGCATGTTCAAGACTTGAAACCGGTGTACATCGATTCCGGTTCTGATGGTCCATCAAACTGATTCAAACAAAATTAATGAGCCATTTGTATTTCTATTCCTTGAATTTAAATTTTCTTAAATAATGGTTATTTTTAATATTCTGTATTTACCTTGATTTATTTGTGATATTAATTTTTGTTTTCTTTCTGTCAATTTCTTATATCCACATTGTTCTGTTGAATTTTTATTATGAGTTTATAAGCTATCTTAAGAATTAATTCTTATCTGTATGCATTTTGCTTGGACATTACCCTGAATTGTGACCTTACTCGATTGTGACAAATTTCTCGAAATTGACTGTTTTCCTAATTGTGACCATTTTCCCGGATTTGACGAATATCTCGGATTTGACACACTTGGCTATGACTTCCCCGAATTTGACTATTCTCCTGATTATGACAACCTCCCGAACTTGACCCCGAATTGTGACTATTGTATCTGATATTGTTTTTTTTATGGGTAGCTGAAAACTGTTATACTGTGGGTATGAGCGTTGATTAGCTATTATTTTTCTTGAATTTATTTTGTTACCTTGATTTTGATTCTCTTGTTTGATTTTAGTGTTTACTTTTATTAGTTGATTTACTTACCTTGTTACCTATTTGATTTGATTGATTATCTATCTTTGAATTTTATTCGTTACCTTAACTTTGTTGTTTGATTTGATGATTGCCTTTATTAGTTATTTACTTACCTTGATACCTACTTGTTTTGATTTTTGGTTATCTATTTTTGAATTTATTTCGTTACCTTTATCTTATCTGATTTTTATGATTGCTTTTTCGTTGATTTGCTTACCTTTCTTTTGACTATGATTTTTTTTTGGGCCTAAGTAGTCTAACCTTCGGGTTTTTCAGTTATGCTGGCTTTTCCTGCTTAGACCATTACCTTTGAGTTTTTCTTTTATACTTGAGCAATGTAACTTGTGTTACTTCGGATGTATCTGGATTTACTGCTCAGAGTATTAATCACTTTTCGGTCTAGAACTTTGTGACTTAACGGTTACATTACCATTTATTTGGGATATTACCTGGACTTGGTTTTTTCTCTTTGCTCTGCAGTCGGGGCAATAGATTTGTTGTAGGTAACTGGCTTGGCGCGAAACTTGATGGTTGCCTACATCAAATTGGTAAAGAATTTCTTCTGCACAGAGATACTGGTTGTGGTAAAAGCCCACAGAGTGCTGTAGTAACGCTGACCTTCCGTCGCTTACTACTGTTGTTCGCTAGAGCAGCCTTGAGAAAGCTGTTCTGCATTCACCGTTATCCTTCTCAGTTACTTGTAATTGTAAGTAACTTACCTTGTCTTTCATTTTCTCTACTTACTTTATTACTTAGCTTTGTCGATTTTCCGACCTTTCTTGATTCTCTTTGCTCTGCAGTTGGGGCGATAGGTTTGTTGTGGGTAGCTGGCTTGGCGCGAAACTTGATGGTTGCCGACATCAAATTGGAAAAGAATTCTTCTGCACCGAGATACTTGTTGTGGTAAAAGCCCACAGAGTGCTGTAGTAAGGTAGACCTTCAGCCACTTACTTCTGTTGTTAGCTAGAGCAGCTTTGAGAAAGCTGTTCTGCATTTACCGTTATTCTTATCAGTTACTTATAATTTCAGGTAACTTACCTTATCATTGGTTATCTTATTACCTTGCTTTGTCGATTTTGCTACCTTTCTTGATTATTTGCTTATCTATCTTTACTTAATTTGTAGTTCAATGGAATGGATTGTTATCTTTTAGGGGGGGTTTACTGGATTTTACTTAACTTGTCGGTTATTTTGTTGATTGGAAAATAGTTACCGATATTTAACTATGTAGTCCTCTTCTTAATTTTTTTTATTAGAAAGGCTAATTGGTGTTGGGTGCCTTTTCGGTTCCAGAACCCTTGTCGAAACCTTTGATGGCACATTTTGTGTGGAACGGGGATTCATGGGGGGTGAGAGGATGGCCCGTGATATGGATTAATAGGCATATTCACACAGTGCTGGGTGCTCACTACTGTGTTTCTCCTCAGTTTCCACATCCTCGACGTTATAAATTCTGGAGGACAAAAAGGCAGTGCCACCATTTGGAACACCCTATATTTATTTTTGTTCATATAGGACTGCATGATGCACAATTTTCATCTTTGTAATTGTGTATCTTTTAGCCCGGTGAAGCTTACTAACTCACTATTTTTGCTTATGGTTAATGGGTATGGTTTTCTCTGGGCACTTGTCATGGGACGCGTTGGAATATCGTCAGGGAGTATTCAACACAAGGCCAGTGAACGAGGTTCGCAACACTGCATTGGGCGTTACGCAACTCTGGTTAGGTAACATCGACACCATTTTTCTACTCTGTGTTGAGCACGCCCTGAGTATCCCATCGCTGACCGTGGCATAGTGTTTGGGGTGACGTATGCCTGTTAGGTTGAATATAGGTTTATATTCTGAATTTAGGTTTATATTCTATTACTTAGTTCTGGTTGGTTCAATTTATTTTTGGCTTCTGGAAATTGTTCCAGTTATGTTATTATATATATTAATTACTTAATTTTCTTATTAGTTTTTTTTTTCAAAAAAAAAACTTAATGTACTAATTTAATTTGGAAATTGGTGACATTTAAATTGGCTGGTGGTCAGTAATGTTTTGGCTTATCAATTTTTTTTTATGCGATACCTTTGAAGTTACTTTAATTTGCTATAGGTTAGCTGTAGAGTACACCCGTACGTCACATAAGTGCTTTAAATTACCTACCTCAATTAATTTATTATCGTCGGTTAACTTCCTCTAAGTTTCCCTCCTTTTGAAGGAGAGGGGGAGTTGTAACGGTTCGATTTTGCCAATTTTAAACTTTCATTTATATGCCGC
>MU187243.1:0-27707 GCA_016904865.1 Pissodes strobi | reverse complement strand
AATAATTGAAGACTTATTTGTTGATTCTATGTAACAGTCACGAAATCTGACTAAATGCTATCGTGCAAGTCACATATGAAGAAACGATCGGCATTGCCGAATGGACATCTTGCCTGTTACATGCGAATATGCTCCCATGACATCTGTTCCCCAAACTAACTATTCAAGAACCGTGTCAATCAACATCTTCGCACACACACCGCTCGTCGAGCAATATAGGATGTGCTACTGCCATAAAAAAATCATTCACCTAATTAAAAAAAAGAGTAGAGACACTTATAGCACAGCTTATTCACTACCTAGTCAACTCTATCGAAATCGGAAAGTTGGAGGGTCTGGCACTACGCCCTGAGCGGTTCAGTTCCACAGTTGAATTTAAAATGAATCGCTTCAAAATACATGACAAATTCGTCCGAAGCCTCGGCTATCGCCCTGAGAGGTTCGGAAATTTCGGATTTTTATACAATTGTGCGTTTTAAAATAGTTTTTAAACGGATTTTAGACGATAAAATAGTTATTTATGCAACAAGTGTGTAAAGTGAACCTTTTTTTATGAATGGGAATATTGATAAAAAAAATTAACTGAAATTGAATAAAAAAAGGGTACTTTACACATGAGTAGCATACAAAATTTTTTCCACTACCGAAAAATATATGAAAAAACAAAAATATTAGTAAATTAGTTTACGCACTAGTGCGTAAAATAAATTATTTTACACACTAGTGCGTAAAATATATTATTTTACGCATTGCCCTAAATGCGAAAAAATATGTCTGATTTACTTTACGCACTAGTGCGTAAAATAACTTATTTTTTCTACTACCGTGCGTAAAATACTCACTTTACGCACTCTCTAAGATTCGTAAAATAGGCCTTTTTAATGTGCAGTGCGTAAAGTAAGTTATTTTACGCACTAGTGCGTAAAGTAAAGCTGACATATTTTTTGACGTTTACTGACATATTTTTTGACGTTTAGGACAGTGCGTAAAATAATATATTTTACGCACTAGTGCGTAAAGTAATATAATATTATTTTAATTTTTTCATATATTTTTCGATAGTAGAAAAAATTTTGTATGCTACTCATGTGTAAAGTACCCTTTTTTTATTCATGGGATTGTCGCATTCGCCTACGGCTCATGCGACAATATTCCCATTCATAAAAAAAGATTCACTTTACACACTTGTTGCATAAATAACTATTACGCACTGCACATTAAAAAAGCCTATTTTACGAATCTTAGAGAGTGCGTAAAGTGAGTACTTTACGCACGGTAGTAGAAAAAGCATATTTTAAATTAAACTGACTGTCAAAAGTATTATTCAGATGCCCAGGCGTTGAAAACAATATTAAGTCATGACCCTCTCCTAAAATTTGCAAAACTTGGTTATTGACTTTCCCAAATCAAAGGATGCCGTCGCAAGATGACTAGCTGGTCGTGAATAAGCTGCGCTTATAGCGCACCATTTTTCTAATGAATTTTGCTAACGAAACTACAGTAAACGTCTGGCAAGAGTGTGCCTTTTTAAAAACCTTTGTTTTGGCTATTGTGATAGTTGACAGTAAAAAGGAGGATGGATATTTACAAGTAAAATTTAATTTTGTTGAATGGAGCTATGGCTATGAGTCGCTTTAATTTAGGACCGGAATAAAACGAAGGTCTCTCGTTCGACGCAAATGTATCCTAGTTAATATTTTCACCCGATAATTGATTTTCAGATGTGTTTTGTCTATATTTCTAGGGCTTTTGTCAAGTGGTGCTGAAAATTTGTGTCAAAACTCGAACTTTGAGGGCATTTTTTCGGTTCAAGTGTAGCGGATCTTCCGACTTTTTTGGCTTAAACTACTATATAAGACACCCCCTTTCTAGCGAAAAAAGAGAATTTGCAAAATCGACAAAACCTATATATCACCAGACCCTACGAACCAAATAATATAAATAACCACACAGTTCGGCATCGGCAATTTCCACGCCAATGGCTAAAACAACTCGCTGCCGAAATTTTAAAATATGTAAAAAAATTAGGTGTTGGTCTAGGGTCAAAGTGTATGAAATATATCCTGCGACCAATCACGAAACGCCTCCCCGCTAAAAATCAAGTAAACGTCGCACTGTTGCCTATTGTCGCGTATTTTAAATAGCTCGAAGGCGAATAAAATATAAGCATTATAAATATTATAGTATACTTCTTCCGTATTCCGTATTTCCCTGTGTAAATAAAATAGTAAATAATAGAAGACACTAGTATTAAGGAAAATAACAAAATTAAGTATTCAAGTAGGAAATATAAATATGTAAATTCACTATAGGAAACTAGACAGAAAATAAATTAGGATTATTGGGAAAAAAAATGTGGCAGCATCTAAATATGCGAGGACATTTTTTGCCCACATTCTTTCCGTCCAGGTTCTTTCATTTGGCAAACAGTATCTGCCTGGTGAACGCTTGCGAGTATAGCAAGAAACGGCACGTGTTGCGTATTGTGGTATAATACAACCCTTTGATAGGGGATTTCTGTGCGTTTCTGTTTGTGTTTTGACACGACCGATTATTCGGGTTCTACAAGCTATACGAGGTAAGCATTTTCTCTGGATTCCTTTTTCTGTGGCCTATGGAGCACTTGACCGCCATGTTGCTAAATTTTTTTTGTTTCCATTATTTCTAGCGGCTCCCACGTTCGTCCCATAAGACCGAGACCGTCGATTCTCCTCTAAACCCTCA
Source organism: Pissodes strobi (assembly GCA_016904865.1). NCBI lineage: Eukaryota > Metazoa > Arthropoda > Insecta > Coleoptera > Curculionidae > Pissodes > Pissodes strobi. Next base: position 24,983 of record MU187243.1, on the reverse strand, counting down.
AGTCCGAGTGAGGTAAATATCGCTACCATTTTTTGCCTAAATTAATGAAATTGATTGCTTATCTACCTTTTATTTTTTTTTTTTGTGCACGTAACGCCATTTGCTTTTCCCATGTGTTATCTTATCTACTCCATTTTACTTGATCCGAATTTTTATTTTAATGCAACTTTAATTTTGATCATGTGGGGAAGTTATATATTCTTTTAGGGGTGATTCATACCTATCTTTTTATATTCAAGTTACCTGAACCTTAATGTCTCTTTTATTTGCTTTATTGCACTGCAAGTCCATGGTTTTTTTTGTCTGGGAAAATTTGTTTTATAAAGAAGATGAAAAAAAAAAAAAAAAAAAAAAAAAAAAAAAATTTATTAAAGTAAGGGGGTCTATGATTTTTTTATTAAAGTAAGGGGGGTCTATGATTTTTTATTAAAGTAAGGGGGCTTCCTTTAATGCGTACTGGATTATTTCAGGGTCCTTCGGCTGGGTCAGAATTTCTCCTGCTGACCCAATTCCTTCTGCTGGGCCAGTAGTTTACCTGGTGAACCAACTTCTTCGGCCGGGCCAGAACCTCTTCGGCTGGGCCCAAACTTCTTGTGCTTCTAGAGCTGTGCTGGGCCAGAACTTCTGTTAGAGAACGGCGGTGGTTCCCACACTAGAGGCCATCGACAGAGTTCGACGACGGGATTTGGGTATACGTTCTATGTTTCATTGTGTCTGATGTTTAATCTTTGTTTACTTTTATCGATATAAATCCCACCTTGAATTGAGGTAACTCATTGATTTCAATTAATTAAATTTATATTTATTCACTGGTTTATCGGACCAGTTAATCAAATTGCTTTGATTGGTTTTCTCATTTTAAAAGATAAGTGCTGGCTGGATAACTTCATTCTTTTCATTAATTTTTCATTTCATTAATTAGTCGGCAGATATAACTGCTCTGAACTTTTATCTTTTTATCATATGAATCAAGCTAACCATATTTTAATCTGATCTGGTGTTTTTATTAACTTCTCAAGTTTTTTTTTTTTGATCTAATCATTGTGTCCGCTCATTGCGGCATACTATCACCATCAGTGCAGCTATTAGCGCACGCATACCTAGTTGTAAGAAGCTTAGTCTGCGCCAAGTGATCACTTTGATAAGTAGTTTAGTGCATTTAGTGATAAGGCATATAGAACTGAGGTTTTCCAACTGAATTGGTCTCGGTATGTACAATCTTCATATTGTACTCAGTTTATTTTATTAGTTACTTTAAGTCATTTAACATTCTTTTGTCCACTCCACCACATTTTTCTTAATATAACCATATTCATTCTCCAGTTAGATTGTTGCTTTGTTTGAAAAAAAGAATAAGTTAGTAGCAAATATATTGGCCATTACATTTTTAGATTGTTTTTTTTTTTGATAGGTTAAGTTAGTGGATTATAGGGCCATAATTATTCTCTTTTATTTTTTTTGATAGTTTGAAATTAAGAACCGGTTAATTTTATGAGCGAATCTAGCCACTCGGTACAACACCTGCCGAGCTTTTTCCGTTTAGCTGGCTAGAACGGGTGGCGCTCAAACGACCCCACGACAGGGGCCGGGCTTTGTAACGCGACTCTCCGGGGCTAGGTTCAATTTTTTTAATTAATTGAAAAAAAAATTTTTGGGGTTCAATCTTTAAAAAAACGTGTTGCAATTGTTTTGTTTTTATGTTATATAAATAAGTTAATGTTTATGTGTTAAAATGGGAAAAGAACGGCAGCATTAAGCAGCTAGTTAGTTTGTTTATTTAAGCTTAAATTTGATCATAAGGTATCGGAATCGGTTCAAATGACTAAAATAAATTGGAACTAACTGAAACCAACCGAAAGTTAATTGAACGACTAACCAAAGCTAGCCAAAAGTAACCATAAGCTCCAAAACAGGCTAAAACGTACCTATCGTAATAGGTTACAAATATTAAAGTAAGTTAAAACTAACCAAAACGAAAGGCATTTAAGCGACTAACCAAAAATATTAAATTTGCTTATAACGTATAGGAACCGATTCAAATGACTAAAATAAATTGAAAGTAACCGAAAGTTGATTGAATGACAAACCAAAAGTAACTAATAGCACAAAAACGGACTAAAACGTATCGGAACAGATTGAAAATGTTAAAGTAAATTAAAAGTAACCCAAATTAACCGAATATTGGCAAGTAACCAAAGACATTAAAATTTGTTATAACGTATCGGAACCGGTTCCAATGACTAAAATAAATTAAAATTAACTGAAATTAACCGAAAGTTGATTGAACGAAAGTAAGTTAAAATTAACCCAAATTAGTCGAATTTTGGCGACTAACCGAATCAAAAACTTTAAAATTGGTTATAACGGATCGGAACCGGTTCATATGATTTAAATAAATTAAAACTAACTGAAATTAACCGAAAGTCGATTGAACGACTAACCAAAAGTAACCAAAAGCACCAAAAGGGCTAAAACATATCGTAACAGATTAAAATTTTTAAAGTAAGTTGAAACTAACCCAAATTAACCTAAATTAATTAAAAACATTTAAATTGGTTATAACGTATCCGAATCGATTCAAATTACTAAACTAAATTAAAACTAACTGAAATTAACCGAAAGTCGATTGAACGACTAACCAAAACTAACCAATAGCATCAAAAAAGGCTAAAACGTATCGTAACAGATTAAAAATATTAAAATAAGTTGATACTAACCAAAATTAAGCGAATTTTGACGACTAACTTGAATTAATTCAATAACTAAAATAAATTGAAAGTAACCAAATTTTGATTGAAAGACTAACCAAAACAAACCAAAAGTAACTAAAAGTACCAACACGGGCTAAAACGTATCGGAATAGCTTAAAAATAATATTAAGTAAGTTAAAACTAACCCAGATTAATTCAATTTTGGCGACTATCCTAAACACTAAAATTTGTAATAACGTATCGGAACCGAAAGTAATCGATAGTTGATTGAACGACCCAATTTTGGCGGCTAACCAAAACTAACCGAAAACATTAAAATTGGTTGTAATGTATCGGAATCGGGTTCAAATGACTAAAATAAATCAAAACTGAACGAAAGCTGATTGAACTAACCCAAACTAACTAAAAGCACCAAAACGGACTAAAACGTATCATAATAGGTTACAAAATTTAAAGTGCCCAAAAATAATCGAAAATTAATAATATGGAAACATTCATAAAATATATATGAAAGGTACAGGGGAAAAACGATCTAAGCGCCATTTCCATAGGAAACTTTTATTATTGATTTCACAGAAAATTTTATTCTTGATAAAAGTTGGTGCTTGGAAAAAAACTAATTTTGACAATGTTAAATTAAGACTAAGTATTACAGGGTACTTAAAAAATACAAAAATGGTGGTTAAAAAAACAAAAACTTAGGAATATCGGAAAAGCTTCTACAGGAAAAATAAAACTCCTATTAAGGTAAAAATAAAAGTCAAATACCATTTTTTCCAAAAGTGCATCGTTGCTGAAAAAAATAAGGACAAAATTAAGAAAAAGCGGTTTTTTTCAGTAATTGAAATGGATTTTCTCCGCAACGGTGCGGTGCACTTTTGGAAAAAATAGTATTTGACTTTTATTTTTATCTTAATACGAGCTTTATTTTTCTGTAGAAGGTTTTCTGATATTCCAAAGTTTTTGATTTTTTAACTATCATTTTTGTACTTATTGAGTACCCTGTATAACTTATCTTTAATTTAGCATTGTCAAAATTAGTTTTTTTTCAAACACCAACTTTTATCAAGAATAAAATTTTCTGGGAAGTCAATAATAAAAAAGTTTCCTATGGAAATGACGCTTCATTTCATTTCAATCATTTTTCCCCCCTGTACCCTTCATATGTATACACATTTTATAGAAATAACATGTTTTTAATTTTTTTATTAGTCTTACAACCATTTCATCATTTAGCCATGTTGATTTCAGTTTGACAATATAATTGAATTATATTTCAATATAAAAGGTCTCAAAAGAGCGGGACATATTTTCCGATTTTCGAATTCTTCTAAAAATTCTAGAAAAATTTCATGTAGCATGTCGAATAGCCTAGAGATGTTACAATGTCACTGTTCCACGTACCTGTGACAAAATATCAAAAGTCACTGCTACGAGTATTTAGAGTCCACCAGCAGACGAATGACGACTCGGTTCGCGCGGAGCTGGGAACAGCTCGAGCACTCGAAGCCGGAGCAGTTACCGACAAATTCTCACGATCGTATGAAAATGCACGTATGGCGATCCGCCTTTAAGTATCCGGTTTATTATTTTTTATTTAAACCATTCTCTTAATAAATATTAGTTATTTTCACATAAATATAACACTTTATTAACTCTTATTTAATAAGAGTTCTCGGCTTTATAAATATGTAATATAATAATATAAAACACTTTAGAAACTGAAAAAATGAAGTTTTTTATTTAATATCAGCAGGTAAGTTATCACAAAATTGCCACTAGGATCAGACCAAAACAAGAAACTATAAAATGAAAAAAAAAATTAACAAAAATCTAACATTGTGTATAGGTATAATTTGATAAAATAATAGGTAACACACCAAAATATGGCCTTTTACAAAAACAGTCATATTGTAGGTAAGTAACATCGTATACGTATAATTCATGGTATGACTAGATAAAATAAAATAAATTGTTCCAAAAAAAAACAAAACGTATTTTTCTACAAAAATAAAACATAGATCTAACTAAAACATGGACTTTTACAAAAATATAACAGTCATTGTAAGTAGGTGCTTATAGCTACAGTAAAATAAAACAACGTTCATTTTTTTATTTACTAAATTGGTGGTTGTAATTTAAAAATAACAATTTTTGAACTTTTTTTGAGCTAAGTCGATTTCTCCTGTTACATAAAAACTGGCCGGCTTTAGAAAATAAGCTTTCACATGACACTGATGTTCCCACAGCGTACTGATGTTTTATAGGAGATTACCCATAGGCATATATTATATGTCTATGAGATTACCGATTTGTATATATTGCATTTCGCCGTATGTTTTATTCCAATCGCAATGGAAAAAAAAATGTCAAACTGCACTAGTACGCCTATTCATTTTATAAACAGCTAATAATTAAAAAAAGGATGCAAATTAAATTAAGAATAATACACCACTCTAGTCAAAACAATAAAACATCGAAACGCCAACCAGTTAATACTCGAACGCTTCGGTCCGACCCGCTGCTACAGATATTTGCCGCATAGCCCTCACAGAGTGGTGACAAGACAACAGCGACGGTGCCAACGCAACGCCGCCGTCGTCTTAAAAAAATACTCGTCACAGGTATTTGGAACAGGTATGAGGTTGTCACAGGTACGAGTTGTACCTGTGACAGAAAAAAACGAGTACGTAACATCTCTAGAATAGCCTCCTTTCCATTTAAAGAATTTGATCTGTTTAACTTAGCGCGAAACGATTTGCATCTTCTTATCTTAGTTATTTAGTAATTATCTAGATATATGAAATTTTCGGTTTGGTGGGGAGTATTTTCCAGGTTGTGGTTATGTGGAAGATAAGAAAGTGCAAAATATTTCGTTTGACAATAAACAGTTCGTATTCTACCATAAAGGCGTAAGTCTCAAAAACAATGTTTTTGCTGGTTATTTTTCGTAAAAGTCGATCGTTATCCACATATATCCATTATTTCAGATTTGATCAGCACCTTGATATCATTTTGATTCGCTGTACCTTTTTTGGTTTTAAAGATACCAAGGTAAACAAAAAAGCAAAATGTAGGGTTGGTAGCCAAGTTTTTTCTAGATTACATATAAAACAAACACCAATAATTTTCTGACATAAAAGCCTACTTTATATATATTTTAAATAGAACACCCTGTATATTACTACATTTTTGGACTCTCTAGTGAAATCAAAACACATGTCGTGTATAATATCCTATACCTATCTTTAGATGTTTACGAAATATTGACAGTTGAAAGTCGGGCATTTTGACAGGCTCTAAACCGCACGAGATCAAAGGAAACGGTTTGCACATCTCTATCTTAGGTTTTCATAAGCTATCGAATGACAGTGGCTTTCAATTTAACCGGAGGTTTAAAAGTTCCGGTCAGTTTTATTCGCGGGTTAAATTCAAAGTTACTGTCATTTGATAGCTCATGAAAACCTAAGACAGAAATATGCAAACCGTTTTCTTTGCTCTCATGCGGTTTAGATTTTAAAGCCTATCAAAATGTCAAAATGCACTGACTTTCAACTGTCAATATTTCGTAAACACCTAAAGAAAGATAGGTATAAGATATTATACAAGAAATGTGTTTAGACTTCTCTAGAGATTCCAAAAATGTAGTAATATACAGGTTGTTCCATTTAAAAAATATAGAGTAGGCTGATATGTCAGAAAATCGTTAGTGTTTTATTATGTAACGTAGAAAAAAATTTGGCTACCAACCCTACATTTTGTTTTTTTTTTAAATTGATATCTTTAAAAACAAAAAAGTTACAGCGAATCAAAATGTTATCAAGATAAATTGAACGCACGGTACAGGTTGCTCCGAATTAGCGTAATTGTGCACTTCAAGCATAAACTAGTTCGTGAACTATAGCCAGATCAAAAATTTACTTTCATTTCACCATCTTGACAATATTTTTATCTAGCGAATAAAATGAAAAAGATGTTACGAAAAAATATGCAAAATCGTACATAATACGTTTATAAAATTGTGCAGGTTGCTAAGAATCTATATAAAACAAAATTATGTACTTATATAAGATCTTTTTTTAGCTTAGAAAAGAACAACTAGATTAAATCAAAATTTTCAAAATTATTATTGCAGATCTTCACAAGTTCGCCTAAAACCGTAACTACTTGTGCAAAATAAAATCTCGTATAAAAAAACTTTTGTTGTAGATATTTAAAGATTAACTTGGAGCTTATATTCTATTATAGTTATATTCAGCATTCAAGAATGCTGTACTTACTACAAGTAATCTGCATTCGCCATTCTTAATTTCACTTCAAAAGACATTTTTAACTATTTCTTTCAGGTGTAATGTTTAAATAAATATCCGGCACTCTTTATGCAGCTTTTTGGATCAAAAAAATGGTTATTCTCTACTCGAAATAAACAGTATTTTATAAATCATATATTTTGTGATGAAAGTTTAAATAAAATAATAGGGGAGAGTAACAATTTTAGTATATAACGTCCCAAAAAATTTTAGTACGGCTCACTTCACTAATGATTGCCGGGGGGTTGACGTCAAGTTAGATTTATTTATTTCCTCCCCACTACATAGTGATAAAGTTGGTCCTCGCTTCTCAAAGGTGCCGCGCTTAAGTGTCGCAGCTATAGTTTTCTTTAGGCTATGACCAGAGGTCTCCTTCGATTTAATTTGAAAATGATAGCCTACCGTCATCATGTGCGCGTGATGAGTTGTCGCTTTCCCAGCCAGCCAGCAGGCAAGATGTGACGAAGGATAGAAGATAAAACCTATAGGGTGTGAGAGATAGAGTTGACCCAGGATTGGTGTAATCTTAGCGGGAAATTTTAATATAAAAATGACTAGAGAACATTATTGTCTTTCGTTCGACGCGTAGAGGTCAATGAAAGGACAAAAGCCGAGCTAGATACGGCTCAAACATTTTAGTCCTTTAAGAAACGTACAAGGAACGACTTTTCTCTTAATAAAAAAAAATGTCCTGTGACGGACGTACAAAGGATGTCCTTTAAAGTAACAAAAGATATTCGACCTCTGGTGGATGTACAGAGGGACATCCTTTAGTGTAACCATAACATTTACTCTCTGATGAACGTACATAGAACGTCCTTTGGTGTAACAAAACATTTTAGTCCTTTAAGAGACGTACAAGGAATGACCTTTCACGTAATAAAAGACAAATGTCTTTTGACGAACGTACAAGGAACGTCATTTGACGTAACAAAATATATTCATTCCCTAAGGTATATTCAAAAGACATCCTTTGGCGTAACAAACAAATATTTGTCCTGAATGGACGTACAAAAGACGTCCATTGTGGTGACAAACTATATTTGTTCTCTATTGGACGTTCATTGTATATTTTTTGGTTGTCCCTTTGCGTAACAAAATATATTCGTTCTCTTAATCGTCGTACAAAGGACGTTTGTTTTAGGTCCATGGACCAATGGACTAATCGTAGACTTTAACCGGACGTGGAGGTGAAGCTCGCGTGCTGATAGGGACCCTATATTTTATATTAAGGCATTTCTGAATTCCTCAGAAAATTCTAGATATATTTTATATATAATATCCTATACTAACCGTTTTTGAGATATTTTGAATTTTAGGTCAAAATGGCGTTTGCAGGTCTAAATATAACTATAAATTGTTCCTATTGAAAGCCTTTATTACTTAATCGTAGTTGGTTCCCGTGTAGAAGGGGATCTATTCTAGTAGTCTGTGTTGGCATTTTTATAATAAATAAATTCATCGTGATCAAAAACTTACATTAAAAATTTAAATGAAAAAATCGTTGTCATTTTTTTTTCAAATGAAAACCCCCTATTTTTATAATTTTATCTTATTTAGCATTAAAAATAAGGGCGACTTTGCATAAGGATGTCTATTCGAAAAACTTGTGGTTTTTGAAATATTGGTAATTTAACATTTTTCTATTATAAAAATAGATCATTTAAGTTTTGTTATTAGTTGACCATGACGGCGAGGCCTGGTGAAAAAAACATCGCGTAATACAGAAATGACACTATTTCTTGTCGTTTGACAATACACCTACTTATTATTTCAGCCGGGACGATTAAGTTATTAACCTCTTTCGATTAAGTTATTAAGTCTTTCTTTTGCATTCTGTATGGAGATCTATTGTGTTAAAATCCCCACCGCATAGGTAGCCTCCTATAATGTGTCTATCAATGTAAAACGCTGGCCAATGGTAGTGTTCTTTTATATGCTAAAATGCGATATTTATAATTTTTAAATTATAACGTAATCAGGTGCAGTGTGTCCAAGAGATCAAAATGTTTGCCACATGCACATCAAACCTTCTAAAGCCGGTCCCAGACGATGTGGCGAATGCCCTCCAACGTTGGGCACATCGGCACTTGCTACATCGTGTGGGCGTGCTCTGGCGAATTGCATGTGTCCAACGTTGGCCGCATGTCAAGTTCGGGCTCTTGTCGGAATAATTGACCCGCGTCAAAGGTGCCTCTAGGATTGGAAGCAAAGTTTGTCCCGACTCCCATACGATGCGCGTACCTTATTTAACGGTTTTGGACTTGTCAGTGGCGCTAGAAAACACGTATTTTGGTTTGGATTGTGGTTAGATATTTACTGTGGGAAAAATCGCAGTAAGTATAAAGAATAATTCTTATTATTTTTAATAGGGGGGAAGTATTGTATCTGTTTAATGTTGGGGGGTTTATGCGACCTCGTCTTTTATTTCGCTCTGTTCCATTATCGCGGGCCTGACGACCTGCCTTTGCCAAGAGTGTGTAAGAGAAGAATAGTATATTGTGCAACAAGTGTTGAAAATACGGACTTATCGATAGCTGGTCTAAAAATAGGAGGCCACCTATGAGGTGGGGATGTTAACACTATAGGTTACCATGCACTAAGCAAGCTAAAGACTGTTGTATCTGCTAGAACAGCTGCGCCCGACGAAAAGTTAATAACTTAATCGTTCCGGCTGGGGTAATAGATATGAGTATTGTCAGACGATAAGAAATAGTGTTATTTCTGTAATGCTCGATTGTTTTTTTTTCGCCACACCTCGCCGTCATGGCCAACTAATAACAAAACTTAAAAGCCGTATAGCATTTTCAAATTGCCAATATTTCAAAAAATACAAGTTTTTCGAATAGACAACTTCATACAAAGTCGCTCTTATTTTTAATGCTAAATAAGATAAAATTATAAAAATAAGGGGTTTTCATTTGAAAAAAAATGACATCGATTTTTGTATTTAAATTTTTAATGTTAGTTTTTGATCACCCTGTATTTATTTATTATAGAAATGTCAACACAGACCACTAAAGTAGATCCCCTTCTACAAGGAGACCAGCTCGAATTAAATAATAAAGGATTTCAATAGGAGAAATTGATAGGTTTATTTAGACCTGCAAACGTCATTTTTGACATAAAATTCAAAATATGTCAAAAATGGTTAGACATAGGTATATGATAATATTATATATAAAATATATCTACAATTTTCCGAGGAATTCAAAAATGCCTTAACATGCAGGGTATTGTATTTAAAATATGGAAGTTGATACTTATCCGAAAAAATACGTATATATAAAAAAATAATATTTTAAAAGTTTAATTAAATCCGAACACCTTTTGTATTAAACTTTTTTTGGTACACGCCGTAGATTCTGAGATGAGGTGTCATCCCATAATAAACGGACCACCCTGTACCATTACTCTTGTTAATTTTCTTTTCGGCAATTACAGCAGAACAGTTTTTGCTTTTTGGAATTTTAAAATTTTTACTACTATTTTTTTATGAAATGACAAAGAGCTTGCAAAATTTAACTCAACTTCCGACATTTAATTTTAATAAGTTAACAATTAATATGAAATAGTTTTGTATATTTGTTATAGTACTTAAACTTATCATAGGTAGTTGCTAAAACTGAAACGAGTGGCATTGGGCCACAAAAAATATAAGTATTCTATATTTTCTCTTGATAGGTACATACATTAGTTTAAAAATAAATAAAATAAGTGATATTATTACGATCAAAACTTATTAAACGAATGCCATGAATACTTTTTATGTCACTATAAAGAAATACCTGGTAATATCTAGATTTTAGGATACTTATTTAAATAAATAAAACAATATGACAGTTTCTGATAAGTAGTAAAACTTTTTATATAAATTGTAGAGTATAACTGTATAACACACGAATTTGTGCATGTTTGTAAATAAACTCCTCATATATACAACATTTTCATAATTTTTAAATGAAAAGAAAAATATTTTATTTGAATTTATTAACATGAACCATTTGGGTTAGTTCTTCGAGGCTAACAAAAAGCTCCCTATATTTTATCATTTCTTTAGTGGATAACAACATATAACAAAATTAGACAAATCTAGTTAAACCCAGAATTCCAATTATCCGGTGCCACGACTTTTGTAAAGCAGAAGTATAATAACAGCTTTACTTTGCCTAGTTAAGCACCTACTATTTTCTATGATATAACATTGACTTATACTTGTTTTATTTTATAACTTCCAACATACCGTAGATAATACTGAAGAGACACTTGACTTTGCAGTGGGGATCTTGTTGACGAATTGCGAATGGTCCACATCCTGCGGCTGGTTGGATCCTTGAGGCCTGTCGGAGTGAAGATTGGATTTGGGACGCCGGCGCCGCCGTCTCGGTGGAGGAGCACCCTCAGAGAAATGAGAGATTCGGTCTTCTGGCCTAATAATTACAACAACATAAATTAGGAAGAAATTAAGGAGCACTAAATTTTCAACATTTCATTCTAATAATTTAATTTTAACTGCATCAAAACATCATTGTTTGCTTTGCGATTTGGAGCGATTCTTTATAAAAATTAAGGAGGCTAGGACAGAAGTCAAAAAGTATACATTTTATTGGTGCTTTATTCACTACTTCAAAATTAGTTTCCCTAGTTAATTCCGCCTCGAAAATATAAGGGGTGGCAGGATTTACAATTAACACCACTTTTCAAGTCAGGAAAAAAATTAAAGTAGTCGGAATTTTCTAAATTTCTCAACGGCATATTAATGACCCCTAAACTGCGCAACTTTGCCCCCCAAAGACTTCGTATCTTTTATCGTTTCCGAAATCTAATGGTGAGAAGCGAATTTGTTTCACCCTGTATATGCTGAAGAACAAAAAAGCGTCGCTAAAAATGTTAGTCCAACTTTGAAAGTCGAGAAAGCTAAGGCCCGATTGGAAAATTCTAAACATCCCCACCAGCTAAGTTAATTAAAAAGTGGCTTTGTGGCGAATACATCTGGATCAAACTGAGAACGTTGGAATGAATTGATATCATCACACTGGGATTGTTTAATCTTTTCCGAATATTTAGAAGCACACCTCTCTATCTAATCTGTGATAGCAGCTATTGCAATTTTGGAAAAATGCGTCATTTAACCGTATTTTACGTGAAAGTTTTTGTGAAAATCATGATTAATATTATATTATGATATAAGTGTATAAGAGGGCCATTAAAGCACGCACGACATATTTCAAAACACGACGCGCAGCGGCAGAAACGTGAGAAAAAATATTATTAACAATTCGAAATTATTTTTTTTATAATAATAGAAAAGTACCGCTGACTAAGAACCAATAAAATTTATGTTTTATGTTTATGTCTAGGGGATAGCGGTTTGATTTATATATCCGCGTAATTTTGGGTACATTATATTTGTCTCTAAATTTAGTCTTTCATAAACCGGTTTTTGTAAGCATTCGTTTTTCATTCATAATAAAGTTGTTATTTACCTGAGTTTGTCATAATCTATCTCAGTACAGCCCTTTTAAAATCTCAACAGGGTATGGACCCAGAGTCGTTAAGTTACTGAGAATTTTTGGAATCGGGATAACGTGAAATTAAGTGCGACTATCCAGATAATAGTGCATTGTGTTTTTTGTTGTTTATTGTCGTGAACTGTAGCCTGCCAACATGGAGGTTGACAAGCCAAAAATTGATAAACTAGGTGATGCAGACAATTGGTAGCAATTGCGGTTTGTTATGCAAGCTTTATTGAATAGTGAGAATGCTTTGGAAATTTGTGAAGGGACGGAACATACGCCAGTAGAAGGTTCTGCAGATTTTGAGAACAAACTAAGAACCTGGATTAAGAGGGAGAAGCTTGCTCGTAAGTTCATTGTAACTACACTTGAATCTAAACAATGAAGTAGTATCAGATAATAAAAAAGTTGCCACTGAATTGGGAAAACACTCTTCAGAAATAGTTATCAAAAAGAGTGCAGAGTCTTTTGGTTGTAATTTGTCACTTCCACATACTGTATCTCAGGTTTGTAGCCAGACGCTATTTTGTAGTGACTTGACAAAAACTGAATTGATATCGGCAATAAATGAACTAAATAATAAAAAATCTAGTGGTTTGGACGGAATATCCTCAGTGATTTTTAAGAAAATATCTTTTAGTTTATTAGATCCACTTCTATTCCTCATAAATTTTTCATTGAGAACAGGTGAATTTCCAGACAACTTAAAAACAGCGGTTGTCACTCATATTTTTAAAAAAAGGTGACCAAAATGATATTTCAAATTATAGATTTCTGTAGTCAGTTTTTTTTCAAAATTATTTGAGAAAGTTATTTATAATAAAATTATAAGCTTTTTTAATAAATATTGCATTCTTGTACCGGAACAGCATGGTTTTCGGCAAAGGTGCTCAACTCTCAGCTAATTTTTATAGATCTTTTTATGAACAGGTCGATAAGGGAAAACATGTGATTTCCATTCTGTTCGATTTATCCAAAGCATTTGATCTTGTCAACAAGGGTATTTTAGAGGATAAACTTGAAAACGTAGGTATTCGTGGCCAATTTAAAAAATGTATTGTCTGATTTATGACAAATCCATCAGTCATTGTACATTGCAATGGAGAGAGATCCGATATTTTTAAATTATAATTGGGAGTTCCACAGGGTCCTATTCTTGGACCTCTCTTGTTTCTAATATATGTAAATGATTTGCCTGCATATATTGGGAAAGACATGGTCACTATGTTTGCTGACGACACATCAGTAACCATATCTGCAGATAAGGAGCTGGAGCTAAATAAAAAATTGGAACGAGTTATGGATAATATGAAAAGCTGGTGTGACAGAAATAAACTAATCCTTAATGAATCCAAAACTGTCTTTATAAATTTTAATTTAAGAAGACCGCTGTCATCCGCTACAGTTAAGCTTTCAAACTCAGCGAAATTTCTGGGCACCTATGTTAGCCAAAATTTTTGTTGGGAAACACAAATTGATTATTTATCAAAAAAAAATAAATAGTTCCTATTATGCAATACTACAATAATTAAAGAGTACACTAGACAGGAAAGAAATAATAAATGTTTATTACGCTTTAGTCTACTCTCATATCTCTTTTAGTATATTGCTATGGGGTTCTAGCGCTGAAGCTTTAAGAATATTTGTTATTTAGAAAATAATTTTGCGTCTTATTTTTGATTTGTCTGTCGGCGTATCTTGTAAACATGTTTTTAAAACCAATAAAATTTTAACTGTGCCGTGCATCTATATGTATAAATGTCTGTTATATGTGAAGTCAAAGATGGCAAAATTTTTACCATTAAATAATAGCCAGAACTACCAAACCAGAAATGGGGATAAACTAATGGTTCCGAGACCTAGGACAACCAACTATAAAAGTTCTTTGGACTATAATTGTATTACGCTTTTCAATAAGTTGCCTAAAAGCATAAAATAATTAAATGACAAACAATTTAAGGTTAAGCTACGTAATTTTTTTGAGGAAAACGCATTTTATTCGGTGAAAGACTATTTAAACTAAAATTTTAATTTTCTGTATTTTACTGATGGCTTTTTACATGTTTTTAATATATCATCCGCCAATTTTAAAATTGAAATTGTCTGTCCATTTATTATTTATTTTTATCTATTTATTCATATACTTATACCCCCTTAAGTTGTGTTTATACTTTACTGTTAATGTTTGTCCCTTTTGTACATATCTTATTGTCTGTACTTATATTTTTATATACTAGTGTACCTATTTATTCTGATATATTTATTTATCTTTTATTTATTTATGTATATATAATCACTCTTGTGCATATTGTTTATTTGTTTTTGTGTCTTTTATAAACGTGGTTACAACACGTAACTTAACATTATTTTTTTTGCAAATTTTATTGTAATTTTATTAATTTTTTTTTATATATATTGATGAGCCAAATGCATACTATTTATGTATATTGTATTGACAAATGGTGAAATAAAGAATATTGAGTATTGAGTATTGATGATAGGGGCCCGGACACAAAAGGTCAGATTTAAAATTTGATACTGCCATCTTATAAAGGAGAAAATGTTGCAATAATAATAATGTCAAATTTATAATATATCTTAAAATATTATCTCTTCAAATAAAGTCAGGAAAAAAATTAAAATAAAATAGTTGCTTTTCGTTTTTTTTTTACTGATATATATCTCCGGAAGTAGTCGGAATTTTCTAAATTTCTCAACGGCATATTAATGACCCCTAAATTGCTTCGCCCCCGTTTAACAGACTTCGTATCTCTTATGGTTTCCGAGATACCAATGGTGAGAAGCGAATTTGTTTCACCCTGTCTATGCTGAAGAACAAAAACGCATCGCTAAAAATGTTAGTCCAACTTTGAAAGTCGAGAAAGCTAAGGTCCGATTGGAAAATTCTAAACATTCCAACCAGCTAAGTTAATTAAAAAGTGGCTTTGTAGCGAATACATCTGGATCAAACTGAGAACGTTGGAATAAATTGATATCATCACTGGGATTGTTTAATCTTTTCCGAATATTTGGAGGCACACCTCTCTATCTAATCTGTGATAGCAGCTATGGCAATTTTAGAAAAATGCGTCATTTAACCGTATTTTACGTGAAAGTTTTTGGGAAAATCATGATTAATAGTATATTATGATATAAGTGTATAAGAGGGCCTTTTGTAAGTCGCAAGGGCTTTAAAGGCCTCTTATACACGTATATCATACGCTATTTTTTATTACGAATGCATCATAATCCCAATAATGTTTTAAATATTAAACTTAAAGAATATATTGACCAATATATTAATCTGTCAGATTTGACATGTACAAATGTTTCTATAGCAATCTTTAAAAAAGTAGGCGCATGATAAACATCATTTTAAGCACGCTGCAGCGTGCGATAATCGTTGATTATGATGCATGCGTAATAAAAAATCTATTATAGGCAAGTTTTAACAGCTTTAAATTAAATAATTAATTAAATAATATAATAAAAAGTTATATCTACATAAAATATATATAATTAATAGTTAATATCTACATAAAATTATTCAGTGAATTTAATTAAAGGGATATCGCAAGATAATCTATTTTATAATTTTATAAAGTTGTTGATGACTCGGACACGGTAGAATTAATGAACGGTAGCGTCAAATGCACAAAAATCTCGATTTTGCCGCCTGAGGTAAGAGCGGTTCAATCCAGTTTTCTCATAGACTCTCAGAAACTTTGGGGAGTTTTAGCACAAACGTATTATACGAGGGCGAGGGAGACATTTAGGGACTGTTGTTGCGTTTTCAATAACGATGGTTGGATTTTGTGCAGTGGATAACTGTTTTAGTAAAAGTGATGGTGAAAAATAATTTTTTAGATTCCCAAAAGATCCTTTCAGGTATGAGTAAATATTATCTAGAATTAAAATACCTACCTACTTGTTTTTTTTTAAAGGAGATGAGATAAAAATTAGGCATGAAAATATTATTCATAAAATTGTACACTCCATGCATTATCAATCATGTTCTCTTTTCAAACCACTTGGTTTTGTATTAATCATAAAATGTTAGATTAAACTTATAGTTCCTATTCATAGCATAGGGGTGGAACCAATAAAAACGAAAATATTTTATATCTAAATAAACCAAAACAATGCAATTACAAAGGGAAAAACACCATTATCATTTTTCCAAATTTCAATTACGGGTGTTAAGGGTAGTGACCATAAAGGGGTCGTTTATTTTTGTAGAAGGGATTGTAGCTCAGGTTATAAAACTATTTGGGCCTGAAAATTGGTAGTTTAGGTATCTAAGTCTAAGACACTGCGTGGCGTGACCGTCAAAACCAATAGAATTTATTCCGGCCTATAAAGAACCGTTTTTTTTTTATAGTGAAAAAATGTTTAAGTCACGGGGTCAATATTTAGTGTCTTTAGTTAATAAAGCTCACGGAGAGACACAAGCTGCAAAAGGTAAGTACCTACGGGGCCGTCAATGAAATAAATAAGTTTGCCGTGGGGAGCACAAGGGAAAGTAATGTAGTGTAATTATTACACATTTAAATGTACATATTATGAACAGTATGTTTTAGACAAATATCGTCTTAGCTCCGGAAATATTACAGGTAGTTATTATATTACTTCAACAACTTTTTTAACTTCTTTCCCTTGTTCGTTGGTGTACTGCTTTCTGGGCAGTATCATTTTATATTGTTATTTTTTTTTTCTTAAATTCTACTGATTATTTTTAGACCTTCCAACAAACAGTACAGCAGAAGCACCATCTTTTTTTGAGAAGGCAGTAGTAGCACAAGAATCACGTCAATTTGGTGAGTACTTTTTTCATTGTTATAACACAAGATTTTCTTTATGTACGGGGTGGCCCGTTTAAGCGGGGTCTATACCTTATCTCGAAAACTACGGGGGTTGCAAAAAAAACTGAAATACCAAAGTGGTTCCTAGTAAAATGATCTTTATTTTTTTGCATTTTTCTAATTGTCACTTTTTTATATACAGGGTGGTCAAACAAAGTTAAAATTTTTTAAAATAAAACACCCTATATTTTATTCCATTTTTGGATTCTACTTAAAATTCTAAACATATTTGATGTATGACGTTATATCTCTAGAGTTAGTAGTTTCATAACTATAAACAGTTGAAAAAGGTGTAGGCCTCTCTTAAACGGGCCACCCTGTACATTAAACTTATTGATAATATTATCAGATGATCCTCCACTATCACAAGAAACCTGTCAAGATATACACGACTGTACTATGATGACAACTGTTAAAGAACAACACCTTCCCTTTTTTGAGACGGCAGTAGTGGCACAA
This sequence comes from Pissodes strobi, assembly GCA_016904865.1. Classification (NCBI taxonomy): domain Eukaryota; kingdom Metazoa; phylum Arthropoda; class Insecta; order Coleoptera; family Curculionidae; genus Pissodes; species Pissodes strobi. Next base: position 7,125 of record MU187243.1, on the reverse strand, counting down.
GCATCACATCAAGTCGGTAGGTACTACATTATGTTGCTATAATATAACACATAAGATTTGTTTGATTTTTTAAAATATAAGTACATTAAAATTATTGATATTTTTATTAGATGATCCTCCAGTATCACAAGGAACCTGTCAAGATATACACGAGTGCACTATGATGACAATTGTTAAAGGACAACAACTTCCTTTTTTTGAGACGGCAGTAGTGGCACAAGCATCACCTCAATTCGGTGGGTACTACATAATCTTGTTATAATAACACATGAGATTTGTTTGATCTGTTTAGATAGAAGTACATCAAACTTTTCGATATTTCAGATCCATTTTTATCAGATGACTCGCTAGTATCACTACGAAACGGTCAAGAAATAAACGAATGTATTATGATGACAATTGTTGAAGGACAAGAACTTCCAAGAGTGGCACAAGCATTACGTATCGATGGTATGTACGAAGCATTCATTATATCCATTGTTATTGAACATTATTCTTAAAAAATTGCCAAAGAACTATTTTTTAACTAATCTTGAATTTTTTAGAATCGTAAAAAAATTGTAATACTTTTAAACTTAAATACTTATTATTATAATAAGAGTTTTACACCATCTTTTTTATTTCAGACACCCTTTCAATACTTGATCCCACTGATATGTCTGTAGATGGGTCAGTAGAAAACAATGAAGAAAGAGATGAAGCTACTGGATTTTCTGACAATTCAATTGATGATCCGAACTATCAACCTGAGAGTCCAGAAAATGAAAATGATTTGCTTGATATGAACGTACCTGGAAACATGAATGATGGAAATAGCCGCCCACAAAAGAAACGTTTGAGAAAAAAATCAGACAGAATGGAAAGAGATAAGAAAAGTCATCAGCTAAGAAGCCCATGTACTTGTAAAAAGAAATGTGTAGAGAAAATAAATGAAACAAGGAGAGTCGTCATTTGGAATGAATTCTATAAAATGGATTACAATACAAGAAGAGCCTGGGTACATGGTAGAATTGACCAAAAGAAAAAAGCACGACAAACAACGGAGGTGGAAATACGAAAGAGAACTAGATCTTTAGTCTACACCTTACCTGATGGTAACGGTCATGTTCAGAACGTATGTAAAAAAATCTTTTTGAAAACGCTTGGCTTCGATGAGCAAAATGATAAGTTTATCACGACAATGTTGAAAAATTTGACACCAGAAGTAATAACACCAAACAATGATAGACGAGGATCGGGAGTACCAAAAAATAAATGTGATCGTGAAATTCTGCAGCAACATATTTCCTCTTTTCACCCATGTATAAGTCACTACCGAAGGGAACATGCTCCTAAGCGTTTGTATTTACCTAACGATATCACAATAAGGGCTATGCACGCTAATTACCTTGAGAAATATCCGGAAAATAAAGTTAGCTATTACACTTATCGGCAAGTGGTCTCAGACATGAACATTAGCTTTACAAAATTGGGAAATGAAGAATGCGACTACTGTATGTTGCAGCTTCAGCATGTAAAGTCGCACAATGAGGCAACAACCACAGCAGACGAAGATTTTGCTGAAAGAGGGGATGGTCTGAAAGAAGATGCAATAGCACACGAAAAACAAATTGATATCTCTGCTATCTCTGCGCTAAAAAACGTGTCATCCCTTGAATCTTTAACGTCTCAATTTCAAGCCTCTTGTACATCCTGTGTGCAATGGTTAAAGCATTCCGAAAAAGCCAAAATAGGAAGAGCTGAGTACCAAAATGACGTGGCTCAGGAAAAGATCGAGACCGAAGTTGTAAGAAGTGTAGACTTGCAAAAAGTGATCATGCTTCCAAGGATTCCCGCAAGCCAGAAGACATTTTTTACGAGAAGAATTGTCGCTTTTCATCTAACATTTGCTTCAATGGCAGATATAAAAGGTAGGAGCGCAAAAAAAAACTTATCAATTTTTGGCTGGAAGAAAGGCTGAAGAAATTGCATCTGCATATTGTAAAGCTCTAATGGAGGAAAGGGATGCAGTGAAAGTGCTATATTGGACAGATAATTGCGCCGCACAAAATAAAAATTGGTGCCTATATACCATGTTTGTTACTATGGTAAACACAAATTTAATTGCAGCCTCTGAAGTCACACTCAAGTATTTTGAGACCGGCCATACTTTCATGAGCGCGGATACTGTGCATCACGGCGTGGAACAGAGCTTGAAGACCTCTAACGGAGGAAACATTTACGACTTCAACGATTTCGTTAAGGCCGTCGAACATTCAAACGGTAAAAAAATGAACGTAGTTTGTCTCACAAATGAAGATGTTCTAAATTGGAAGCATGGAGATTCCAAAGCCAAATCCAAAAAAACTGATATACCTTTGCTTTGCGATGTATCGGTTGTACAGTTTAGACGTGGAAGCCGTTCAATGTTCTTTAATGAACTTCAAACTAGAAATTCCGAATAAGCTACGAGAGACTTGCAGAGGTGTCCCTTCGCAAAAGAAGCAAGGTATAATTTCACAACTGTGCCCCCTTATGCCTGAAAACAGACGACACTTCTGGCTTTCATTGAAAGATGATAATGTAGAAGACTTGATAGAATTCGAATAATTTTTAAGTTTCATACCTACTTACTATCTTTTCTTTTCTTCACAAGAAATTGTTATGATTTGTTGCTTTGCTTCTTTTTTGAATATACTGGTTTAATTCTGTACCTTATCGACATTTACTGCTTAAGCTATAATTTTCATAAATGTAATTATGACAGGGCAAAGAGCAGTAACTGCTATTTTTTTCTTAAAAAAAAATAGTAGCAAATTATTTTTTAACTAAAATAATAATAGAGAATAAAAAAGTAATTTAATAATTTTCATTTTAATATCGAACAAAAAATATAACGTGTGCAAGAAAAAAACTTAAATTGGCAATAACTCAAAATTATCTTTTTTGCACTTACTGCTGTTTACCATATCAGGGCAGTATATTAGTTTGGGTTTGTACTAAACTTGTCTTCAATTTCGAAGAAATTGATATTTTTGTAGTATAAGCTACATTACACAAAACTTGTTATTAAATGCATTGCTTATTGTTTTATTATCATTTTAACTTTCACACATTCTTAAGAACCTGTCGTGACGCATCTATAATCTAAATATTATTTCTAAATATATTAAAATTAGAGTGTTGAATGAAATTATAAAATACCTAATTAAATTGTAAATGACTTATTAGTAGAAACTGACTCCATGTGACAATAAAAATTGCACGTCCCCTCGTATAGGACGTGATCCAACGACGGCAAAGTCAAGCAAGCAGGTGCCTACCGGTGCTCTTTGATCTCAATACTTCAAGGGATTTAAGCTCACTGACGTTACTGTTCCTTGCTTATACTGTGACTGGGGTAAGTAGATAGCTGAGTTAATTTAGATTATGGATATACCGGTATTTAAAAAGTATTTTTCAATCGTAAGTTTAGTTTTGAATATACCAATTAACATTTTGAGCGCAACTTTTTTTATCCTTTATTGAATTAATTTAAAAGCATATTTCGCTTTGAGAATATAAGCATATGTGATTTAACTATTTCTCTAAAATTTTAAATTTTCTGCACGAACTTTAAACATTTAATATTCGACTGTTGAGACAGACCAACCTACAGAACAGCATTTGATTAGGTTTTAATTCTAAATGTGATTATATTAACTCTTTAAAATACTCACAAGCTACTAAGTTGACCTGGTGATGTAATTTTAGGTTTGACAGGCATTAACGTGACAAAAAATCTTACTAACAATTCGAAATTATTTTTTTAATAATAATTCACGTGAAAGCTGTGTGAAGCATGCTAGTAATTATTGAAGTAGAAAAGTACCGCTGACTAACAACCAATAAAATTTATGTTTTATGTTTATGTCTAGGGGATAGCGGTTTGACTTATATATCCGCGTAATGGTATACTCAAGTATTTTGGGTACATTATATTTGCCTCTAAATTTAGTCTTTCATAAACCGGTTTTTGTAAGCATTCGTTTTTCGTTCATAATAAAGTTGTTATTTACCTGAGTTTGTCATAATTTATCTCAGTACAACCCTTTTAAAATCTCAACAGGTTATGGGCCCAGACTCGTTAAGTTCCTGAGAGTTTTTGGAATCGGGATAACGAGATGTTAAGTGCGACTATCGAGATAATAGTGCATTGTGTTTTTTGCTGTTTATTGTCGTGAATTGTAGCCTGCCAACATGGAGGTTGACAAGCCAAAAATTGATAAACTAGGTGATGCAGAAAATTGGTAGCAATTGCGGTTTGTTATTCAAACTTTATTCGATAGTGAGAATGCTTTGGGAATTTGTGAAGGGACGGAACATATGCCAATAGAAGATTCTGCAGATTTTGAGAAAAAACTAAGAACCTGGATTAAGAGGGAGAAGCTTGCTAGTAAGTTTATTGTGACTACACTTGAATCTAAGCCGTTGGAGCTTATAATGAACTGTAAAACAGCCCAATAAATGTGGACTAAGTTGCATAGCATATATGACTTTAGATCGGAAGAGAGTTTGGCGCTAGTGCAAAAACTATTTTTTTAATTTAACTGGAGTTCTGAAAGTAATATTGCGCAACATATATCCCCAGTCTTGAACAATTAGCCAATAAAACGTTGGGTGGCAAAATACCTGAATCCATGCTAATAACCAGCATATTGTCCACCTTGCCATCAAAGTTTAACTATTTTCGCAGTGCTTGGGATTCTACAGAAACTTCGAAACGGACTTTGGAATATTTAACAACCACTGAAGAACTACGTCTTTTAAAGCAAGAGAGTGATGAAGAATCTAAAGTTGCGTTAGTGTCTAAGCTGAACTTTAAGAAAAATGGAAAGACAAATTTCGGGAAGCCTCCTCCATCAGATAAGTTTGTGTCGCGTTGTTGGCTATGCCGAAAAATGAATCATACGTTTAAAGACTGTCCAGGTTGTTTTTCGTGCGGTTCAAACTAACATCTGCTAAAAGACTGCCTAATGAAAGGTGATTCTTCAAGCAAGAAGAAAGAAGCTTTGTGGGAGATACTACCATCAGTTCAAATGATCATTGGCTCATCGACTCCGGTGCTTCGCATCATATACACGTGATTGGTTTGTGAAGTTTCAAGAATTTGCACTTCAAGTTTATGTTGGAAATGGTGCCTCAGTGGAAGCTCTTGGCCTTAGCAGTGGTTATATTGACATTGAGACATTTGTAAATGGTAAGCGGCAACCTGTTACTTTATATGACGTACCGTATACGCCGCTAATGACGAAAAATTTGTTTTCGGTTCGCGTTGCCGCTAAGAAGAGTATCGATTTCATATTGACTCATAACGGTTCACGGTGTAAATTTATTAGAGACGATAAGTTGGTGGCCGTCGGGATCGAAGCGGGCAACCTGTATCGTTATGTTGCATCGGTTAATTATCATTAATAGCTTAGCTTATCAGTTACAACTCTGGCATGAACGCTTATGTCACCAGAATAAGCGGCACGTGCAAATGTTTATGAAAAATCTCGGCGTTGAACTGACTTTGGACAATGAGTTGTATGATGCGTACGGGTTTGGTAATCATCACAGACTTAAGTTTAATATGCGGGATCACGTTGCAACAAAATCTCGGGAAATTATTCATTCGGACGTGTGTGGTCCAATGCAAATCGAATGGCCAGGGGAAAAGAGATATTTTTTCGCGGATGACTTTAATAGTTACCGCAAAGTTTATTTTCTTCGTGAGAAATCAGAAGTCAAAGATAAACTTAAAGAGTTTTGTGCTGAAATTAAAACACGATTTGGCACTGATATCATTGAGTTACGTACAGATGGTGGCAAAGAATATGTCAATGAAGATGTAGCAAAGTTTTTGAGCAAACGAGGAATAAGGCAGACAGTAACAACTCGTTATTGCCCAGAACAAAATGGATGTGCGAACGGGGGAACCACATCTTCCGCAATTTCTTTGGGCTGAAGCTGTTAATACAGCAGCTTATGTATTGAATAGAACTGGACCATCGAAGGACAAAAGTAAAAGCCCCTATAAGTTATGGTTTAATGAAACACCAAGGATAAACGACTTGAAAGTATTTGGTACCGATTGTTTCGTTCATGTACCGCAACAAAAGCGCAGAAAACTGGAAAAGAGGCTCTAAAAGGTTTTCTGGTTGGGTATCTTGAAGATATTGATGCATATCGTATATGGGTGCCAGAGACTTATGATGGTTGTGTAAGCCATGACGTCATCTTTAAACAAGAAAGGTGTATAAGTCAACTGAACTTGAGGGTAAAGTGGACCAAACTCAAGATGATGAGAATCCTTTAAAGGATAAAACACCAGAAAAACCCAGACCGATAAAAATTTAGGCAAAAGAAGAGTCTCCAGAAAGATGTAAACTTCGTCCTAGAAATCAAATAAAACCTCCTGTTTTCTGTGGAATCTCGGTTGCGTGAATTGCCAACAGTGAACCAATGACGTATGAAGAAGCCATGCCATCAAGGCAATCAGATATGTGGTTAAATGCCAGGCGTGAGGAAATGAACTCTCTTCAGCAGAACGAGACGTGGGTTTTAGTGGATAAATCAAAAGACACTAAAACTATTTCCAATCGATGGGTTTATCGCATTAAGTACAATGAAAATGAAGAAATTGAACGGTTTAAGGTACGCTTGGACATAAAAGGTTGTGCGCAGCAAAGCGGCAGGGTCTTTGACGAAACTTTAAGTCCAGTAGCTTGCTTTGATACTATTCGTGTTATTCTAAGTCTTGCTGCCAGACAAAAACTACACTTAAGGCAATTTGACATCAAGACCGCTTTTTTTATATGGAAAACTTGCCGGAGAAATGTACATGCATCAACCAAAAGGTTTCCAGGATGGTTCACCACAAGTAGGTATATAAGTTGCGGAAAAGCCTTTATGGGCCTATGCAAGCACCAAGATGTTGGAATCGAAGATTTACGCTTTTTGTGAAATTTTGGATTTAAGGAGAGTTCTTCAGATCCTTGTTTATACATACATTGTAACAATCATTTGGATATGCTCGTTCCAATGTCAGCAAATTCGAATTTTCTGTATCAGTTCTCGGTTAAATATCCAAAAACAATTAATTTATTTTCTTGCATTCATAAA
>MU187242.1:56055-77649 GCA_016904865.1 Pissodes strobi | reverse complement strand
TATTTTATTTGAAAAAACAAAACATGTCAAAATTTGAGGTTTACGATACTTATTTGTTTTCTGGAATATTTTTATAACGTAATACAGGAAAAACCCTGCACCGTTTGGATTTAATATTTCTGTAGCACCTGTAATTACCTCTCCAGGTATGGTACAAAAAAAAAAAGAAAATCCTGTAAATGTTTTCTTTTTCAAATCTGAAACCAATAAAAATTAAATAAGGTGAAGACTATGATGTCTAAGGAAGACTGTAAATTAACAACTGCTGACTTTTTCGAATCTACCTTAGTATTAAATGGACATATTTTTATTTTTTTTCCGCATCTTTAATGTATTAATATTTTTTTCTTTTATTACTAGTAAAGCAGTTACTATTATGTTAACTGAGATTTAAACTCTAGGAAGAAAACACACTTCATAGTTTGACTGTAAATATTGTCAGTATATTAGCAAAAAATATATAATGCACTTGAATTACGTTAAAATTTGAATTTCTCGATTAGTTGCCAAATCCTCCAATTTCCTCATATCCTTCAACTGTAATACTTCCCATAATATATGTTAAGGAGGTAACGGCTTTTAACGGTACTGTGATTGATCGTCTAAACACGGAAATAAACTTAGAAATAAATTCGGTTAAATTAATTTTTCTTCGAAGACCCAAGGCTTTATATCGTTTTCTAAGATTCCCTCGAGAAATTGTTTTAAATTTAAAGGCATCTTAATGTTTATGTATTTGTTTCGAAATAAATGTAGCCTTGGGAACAAGTGAGGGGATTAATGCTATCTCTCTTTGAATTTTATGAGGCTTCTGCAATAAGAAATGTCCTGGTAAATGATATATTAGTTGCAATACAAATCTAGTTGAGAAATTAGAAGCGGAGAAAGCGAAGATCAAATATTTTAAATTCAAATTATTTTAGGAAAGTGAGTTCTTTATTTCTCAGATGCTTTCTATAATATAGTATCTATCATAGGTGCGATATACGAATTTTAAAAAACACATTTTTGGATATTGGATAGCTTGAAATTCTTCATAAAACTCATCTTATACATGGTGTGTCAACAAGGTGTACGGCTAGGATAGTGCCTGAACGATAAGAGGTATAGAAACAGGTTGACAAAAATCTATAAATTAAAACTAATTTTACATATACAGGGTGAGTCACAAAAATGTTAGAGTAAAATATGTACTTTTTTAAATAGACACCTGCTACTTGACTCGGCAGAGAAAGTGCTTTACTTTGGTATGTCGTTTTCTAAATTTCGGTGCGGGGTTGCCACGTAATTATTTTTTTTATGAAATTTTTTGTATTTCAAAGGGTTCGTTTAAAATGCCGCAGTTATCTATGGATTCAAGCTAAAGCAGCGAAATTTTATCATGTTTAGTCGAAGGTACCTTATAAAATTTCCAGTGATAAATTGTATTTTTTTTTATACAGGGTGTCTGTTATAAATTTATAATTTATCAATATTTAATATGCAAATTTCAACAATTTTAAGTGGAACACTCAGTATTTTTTTATTTCAATCAATTTGTCCATGGGATACCGACATTTTTAACCCAATATGTCCTATACCCAAACCCTTTACTTTTTAAGACATTTTACTTTCTTTATAAGCTAGGCCTAAATAATAGCCTATTCTTGAATTTTTTTATCAAGATTGCTTAGAAAAAATAATTGAAAAATTGTTTATGTGCTGTCAGCGGCCCTCATTTTCAGTCGTTTTTATAGCCATTTACTGTTTACTGTGCTTTCCTTTTTATCAATTTTATTTTATCAATTTACAGTTTTGTATTACTGGAGTAGTTTTTAAGAATTTTAAATTTTATTATTTTATGATGAATTTTCCACATGAGGAACTTGTTGACATGATATACGCCTTAGGGGATGCTGAAAGGAATACCCTTTTGGTATCCAGAATGTATGCTCAACGTTATCCCGAAGAAGATCCTCAATCACAAGTTTTTCAAAAACTGATGTATGAAAAACATGAACGGGTGAAACCAGTTACAAATAACGACAATAAGATGATGGTAGCTTTAAGTGTAGTTGAGGATCCTCAAAAAGGTACTAGGCAGCTCGCTAAAGAATTGTCCTTCAGTGCATCATCAATATCGCGAATGCTTAAACGTGAACACTTCCACCCTTACCATATTCAGTTATTGCAAGAGTTACTGCCTCTGGATTACGAAAGAAGAGTTGTTTTTTGTCAATGTTTTTTGAATATGATGCAACAGCCTATTTTTTTAATTTTGTGCTTTTTTTCCGATGAAGCAACTTTTCATAACAACGGCTGTGCTAATAAGCACAATTTTCATTGTTATGATGCCAGCAATCCGTTTTTTACTCGGGGAGTTCATCATCAGCATAGATGGTCACTTAACGTTTGAGCAGGAATTTAGGGAATTACGTTATTGGGCCGCTTTTTTTTTTGATGGGCATCTTACAGGTCAAATGTGTTTGAACTTTTTGCAGAACGGCCTAAATGTGCTTGTACAAACGTTACCTGAGTATATTCGAAATAGGATTTGGTTTCAGCCAGCGACGGGGCACCAGCTCATTATTTATAGCCAAGTAGTGAGAAATTACTTAAATGAACAGTTTAATAATCGATGGATAGGTAGAGGTGGTCCGGTATCTTGGCCAGCAAGGTCTCCCGATTTGACCAAATTAGTTTTTTTCCTGTGGGGATATGTAAAGGAAAAAGTATATGAAGCGATTCCTACCACAAGTGAAAATATGAAAATCAAAATTCGGGAGGTTTTCCAAACAATTACGCCAAATATGTTGGAAAAAGTTAGCGATTCATTGTCGAGAAGAATTCATGCTTGCGCACTAAGCTTAGGAGGTCATATTGAACATAGTTTGTAGTGTGATGATAAATTGTTGATTTTGTATTTGTAAACTCTAAAGGATTATTAACGATTATTAAAATTACAAAAAATACTGATTGCTGACAGCACATCAACAATGTTTCAAATATTTTTGTCTAAACGATCTTGATAGAAAGTTTTAAGAATATGCTTTTTTATCCGATCCGACGAAAAACGACACCTTTCCGATGTGTTTTCTCACCGCAAAAGTCATGATTCCAGTATATTGTATTCGTTGCTTGGCAACATGCAATAACTGTACAAGAATAGACAATAACTGTCCGGGAATATAACATTCCCGTCCTAGGCCGGGAATGTAACATTTCTGTCCATTCAAATGCCTTGTTTGTCAGATCTGACGTCTATCAAAAGTAACATTTAGCTGTAGTTTCCGTAGCTACGTAATAAACTTCAAGCTCGCTCGATTCAAAACTTGATATTGTGTTGAGTTTAAATTTAAAACACCGTTTTTATTTAGAGTAATATTTGGCTTTTTTTTATAAGTACGTATTCTAATTAATTCCGATCGGATAAAAAAAATAGTATGTGCAACTCGGAGGAAAAGCACATTCTTGGACTCCTGTGTTGCTGGCCTCGGCTGCGCCTCGTCCAGCAACTAACACAGTCGTCCAGGAATGGTTTGCTTTCCCTCCTAGTTACACAATATACTATTTTATCCGATCGGACGAAAAACTATACATTGCTTGGCAACATGCAATAACTGTACGCACAACATTTCCGTCCTAGGCCGGGAATATAACATTCCCGGCCTAGGCCGGGAATGTTAGATATTATGTTGAGTTTAAAGGACCCCTCACACTTTTAATGGGATTTCCAAGAATGACGGAATTTAATGAAATTTTAGTCTGTTGTAGTTCTTGACCTCCTGATGAAAAGGTTCCATGGGCCCAAAACGATCCTATGACTGGTTTCAGAGATACAGTGGCGGGTATGGGCAGTGACGTTTTTTTCTGTTGGACCAAATAGGCCATGGCCTACAGGCCACGAAAGATAACAGGCCAAAAAACAAACGAAAAAGTCATTATTTTTTCGCGATAAAAAAATGTCGCAAGTCCCAATCGCAAAACTTTATAAAAATACCCTAATTTGCCACAATCTGGCCAAACTATCTATGATTCCTGCCGCTTCCTTACCGGTATCCGGTATTACGTAATTACTCTCCCACCAGCCCCACCACACCGCTCCTGATGATCTTCACAATGGTTTTCCAGAAGAATGTGTACACTTCCATTATTTTATTAAGGAAATTGTTGATCGCCATTTTAATCCAAAAGAGATGCTTAAATGAATAAAAAATTAAAATACTGAAACCACCTTCCCTACTATGGACGTTGCGTTAAGAATATATCTTACAATCCTTGCTGCCAGTGGGAAAGGATTAAAAGTTGTTCCAGAAATAAACTGAATGAAAAGAAAATGTCATATCTATCAATGATGTATATTAATTCCGATTTAACTTTTAAAATAGATTTTAACGACGTTATCCATAAGTTTGCAAGTTCAAAAGCTAGGAGAGCAGCTATATTGACATTCAACTCTGTTCTTTTTTTAAAGATACAAGATATTAAATATTGGTTATTAACATTTTTTGCATTCGTTTTTCTATATAGGTATAAAATAATTAAAAAATATTTCCTTAGTTTTTTTCGAACCCTATTTAAAATCGCTAACCCAAACTACTAGACTAGGACAGGCCATAAAAAGGTCTGACCTACACGCCAGAAACAACTTAAAACGTAACTGGGTATGGGATTCTTGGGAAACACAAATAAATTAATTTTTATCATAAGTGGCTGTGTTAGACGTCACGCGATAAATTGTTTTCAAAGAAATGGTTGACAGGCATAATTTAAACTTCAAAATAGTTTTGAGCTGTTTGCTAAAAATTGTTATGTTTGCAATAAAGGTTTCGTTACAATCAATCAGTAATTTTTCGCGAAAATGCAGATGTTAGAAGAATTGGAATAAAACGCAGGAATGAGCTACACTTTCCTGATGAAAATCTGACTGCTAATATTCCAAGGTAAGTAATTTACATATCGAATTTACTTAAGCATTACTGTCCAGATATTTAAGATACTTATTCATATATTTAAAATAATAATATAAATAATATGTATAGTCAAAAATAACTTCTAGTAGATACATTTTCTTGTAAAATTATTGTTTTATTATGAAAACATCGTTTATAGCTTATTCATTTTTTTTGAAATATCGAAGTATTTGTTAGCCAAGACTTAAATCACCTAATTGTTTACAATTATTAATTTCTTGTAAAAATTAAAATGACTTTTTGTATATTCTTACGCATTACTTCTGTTTATAACGTTTTTATGTTTTTCTAGATTTTGTATGTATTGTTGGCGAAGTATTAACCAAAAAATTGAAATGTTTATGACAGATAATGATCCAACAGTTTTAAAAGTCGTTTTTTCGCATTGGCTTAAATGCATAGTGTGCCATGAGAAAGTAAATAATCGTATTACTTTAGAGGCTCGAGTAGATATATTTATAAAAAAGGACATATATGTTCACAGAGAATCTAAAGTATGCCAGGGACATTTAAATGACCAAGACTTGCTTCTTTCTCCAATGCTAAATGGTCTAAAATCTATTGAAAAGCCCATAATATTAAAAGGCAGAGAACTGAAACTTTTTATGGGCTCTTTAAGACAGCAAGCTGCCGACAACTCTAAAATGGAAAATGAAGAAAATTTTACTGATCAGGATTTTAAGTCACTAACATCTTTGGCCAGAGAACAATTTCGCGATCTTTATCATAATTATTGCGTTGGCCCAGTTGTGATATATGAAAAGGATATATTTCCAAAAAAGATTTAATTTGCTTTTTATCCAAATTTCGCCAAGGTCTGTCAGACGAATTTTTATGCGCTATTTTTCAATATTCTTCAAGGCAGGCTACCAGCTTAGTAATAACGAAAGAAGCAGAATGTTTAAAGCAACATTTTGTACAACACAATCTTGGTTACGCCCATTTAATCCTGAGCCCAACATCCCCAAAGCAATTGCCTATGCTGATGCAACTTATTTAAAAATTCAAAAAAAGCAAAAACTTTAAAGTTCTCAGAAAATCGTTTTCGTTTCATAAAAAATATCATCTTTTAAAGGCTGTTTTGATAGTGGCTCCAGATGGATATATTTTGGCCGCGCATGGTCTCTATTTTTGTGACTCGTCAAACAATCATGCAAATATTTTAATCCACCAATATGAAGATGACCTCAACCAATTGAGAAATTATTTTCAGGAAAATGACATTTTTATTATAGACAGAGGATAGAGAGATTGTGTGGAATTTCTAAATGCTTTGAGAATAAACGCAGAACTGCCTCCATTTTTAGGACGAAGATCCCAACTTACAACGGCCGAGGCAAACCAAGCGAGACTAACTAAACTAAAACACGTTGGATTATAGAATCGAAAAACGGCCACATTATGTCGGTATCAAAATTTTTAAGAGATGTCATACCAAATACACACATTCCTCACGTCGCAGATTTTTTTAAAATTATTTGTGCATTGCTTAATAGGTATCATCCTTTAATCAACATGGCTGATGCTGAACTAGCTAATGAAAAGCGTCAAAAGGCGCAAGAGCCGAACCACCTACAACATGTTATTTATGAAAACGCCTTAATTAGAAGACTATGGCAGGAACTAGAAAATGATCCATTGGAATTTCCCATATTAGATCTTGCAGACTTACGACACCTTACATTTGGAGTGTTTCAGTTAAAGATGTCATCCTCATATATACAGGACAATATTGGAGAACATAGGGGTCATCTTATGCAAATAGATACAGGGCTAAACATAAATAATTGAATAAGAGTCAGGATTTTTTCAGACACAAAAATGCAACAAAATATCAACTATTTGTTAAATACAACAATACACGCAACGAAATAAACGGGTACTACTGCATTTGTGCAACCAGAGCACGAGTGGTAGGTATGTGCTGCCACATTGCAAGTGGTATTTGATATTTAAGTTATGCTCGACATAAAGATATAGTTAAATATCCAAGCAATAATACTCTAGAGTGTGTCGAAGATGTTGGAAATCTCGAAGAAAATATCTTACTAGAAATTATTTAAAATGTTTTTATATTTTTAAATAACATTATACATACATACATACCACTTTTTGTTAGTATATAAATAATTACTTAATTAGAAAAAATATATTTTTTATGGTTTTCGCAAACTAAGCAAGGTTGGTTTTTGTCACTTTTTAGAATGTATAAAAACAAATAAAAATACTTATACTTTTTGAGTACCCCCTGTACTATGTTGGGGTTTGGAACCTTCGGCAAAATGCACTAAAACCCCGTTTTAGTACCCCCTGCACATAAAAATTATCCCGTGACATCTAACACAGCTACTTAAGATAAAAATTGATTTATTTGTATTTTCCAAGGAACCCCTACCCGCCACTGTATCTCGGAAACCAATCACGGGATCGTTTTGGGCCCATGGGACATTTTCATCAGGAAGCCAAGAACTACAACATACTAAAATTTCATCAAATTCCGTCATTCTTTAAAATCCCATTAAATGTGTGCGAGGTCCTTTAAAACACCGTTTTTCTTCAAACGTCAGTAAATCCGTCATTACTCGACTGTGTAGGCGGCCGTGAAGTTTCGTTTTTCCTCCGCCGGAGCTTTACTTTTCACTTTTCCGCCGGCGGAGGTAAAAGTGTTGTCATAGCAACATAGATACAATACAAACAGACAACAAAATAAGCGTCAACAACTCAAGATTGATTAAACTACAATTGGTATTTATCACTCAATTTGTGACTGCATTTCTAAAAATCACTAATTTATGAACAAATTGGTTATTATTTAATCGAACTTGCTCAATAACCGCTTATCAATACGGAATTAAAACGCAATCGGAGACACAATCTTAAAAAAATAATTATTGTTGACAGTGTCCACTGACAGCTTTATGTTACATTACTATAGCAACAACCTGTGCCGATTCACAGATACCGGTCTAAGCCGCCTTGCGAACCCACTTATCTTTAATAATAATTAGATATTATTACTATTAAAAAGAGATGTTTTTGCATTAATTTGTCGACATTTGAAGAAATAACAGCATAATTTATTTGGAGGAAAAGTTACTTTTCATGGCTTGCTCTCTATTACCAGCCTCACTCCGTTCGGCTGTTAAACACGAGCGCGCCATGAAAAGTATCACTTTTCCTCCTTATAAAATAATATACTATTTTATTTAGAGTAATATTTGGCTCTATTTTTATAAATACGTATTCTAATTAATCCCGATCGGATAAAAAATAGTATGTGCAGCTCGTAGAAAAGCACATTCCTGGACTCCGGTGTTGCTGGCCTCGGCTGCGCCTCGTCCAGCAATTACCACAATCGTCCAGGAATGTTTTGCTTTTCCTCCTAGTTACACAATATACTATTTATGCATAGCTTACAAAGAAAGTAAAATACCTTTAAAAGTAAAGGGTTTAGGTTTAGGACATATTCGGTAAAAAATGTAGGTATTCCATGGGCAAATTTAATGAAATAAAAAAATACAGGATGTTCCATTTAAAATTGTTGAGATATTGCATATTAAATTTTGGTAAATTTATAAATTCGTAAAAAACTTACAAAATTATCGCTGGGACTTTTATAAGGTACCTTAGACTAACTATGTTAAAAATTTCGCTGCTTTAGCTTGAATCCATAGATAACTACGGCCTTTTAAACGGACCCTTTGAAATGCAAAAAAAAAACATAAAAATATTAATTACGTGGCAAAGCAGCACCGAAATTTAAAAAACGAGATACCAAAGTAAAGCTCTTTCTCTGCCGAGTCCAGTGACGATATAATATACATGGTATCATATTTGAAAAAAGTACATATTTTACTGTAACTATTTTGTGACTTACTCTGTATATGTAAAATTATTTTTAATTCATAGTTTTTTGTTAACCCCACAACTTTTCTATAGACCTTTTTATTATACTTCTTATCGTTTAGGCACTATCCTAGCCGTACACCTTGTTGACACACCCTGAATAGAGACGCCAAGACGCGCCTAAACTTAGTTTATTAACTTATTATTATACATTTTTAAATAAATAATAATTTTTATGTTGGAAGGTTTTTGAATAGTTTTTTAGTAAAATTTTGCCAATAGAATGAGTTCATCTATGGAAAATTGGCCTCCAAATAACGAAGCAATCAAGCTTCATTTTATATGTATTACCTAAAAATAACGATGTGTCAAATTTGCTAACGATCGGTATAAAACGGTGCAAATTAAGCACTTATTAAAGGTAATACTAATGATAAGGCATTCCTTGTGAATTTTGATGAGTTAAGCAATGTACATAAGTCATCATGTTCCTGGAGCGGGGAGTTGATGAAAATAATGAAAACCTTGAAAGAAAACGTTTACATCATTATGTTGATGATGAGGATAAATTGGCTGAAAGAAAAACTGAGAGTCACGAGCAACCTGTACGTAGGAGCAAAGATAGCGAAAACGCTAGCTCGAACAACTACACTACAAATTCCTTAGTCGAAAAAGTAAAGTCCAATCTAATCTCGAAACTACCGAATACCAGTTTCATCTGAAAGCAAAAAAAGGCGCAGTGGAAATAGAATCTAAAAGAAGTTTTCTCAATCTTCTAAAAAATGAGAATATTGGTCAAGAATGTATTTGTGAAAACATGCTCATGAACAATAAACGATTTAATTTACTTGAACGTGGAGGCCCAAAGAAAATATAGGAACATTTTAGTTAAGTGCGATAAAATGAATGTTTTTTCAATGTTCCCTCGCCGTCCAGCAACCAGATAGAACCAGCAAACTACCTTCATCAACAAAGAGTTATAACGAGTATTTGGAAGAAAATGTTAAGAAGTTTAGATAGATTACCTAAAACAAGATCAAAGAAAAATAAATCTGAAAAATGGCAAAACAACTCCTTCGATCGAATGAAAGAATCTTATGTTCTATCCTTTAGCATAACTTCTTAATCTATCTATATCGTAGAATCGTTTACTCTTTGCGTTGAAAGTTACTAGGATTACTGAATAGTCTAGTGGCGGCTCAATAGAATTGAAGGGAGTTGGCGCTATTACCAGCCTCTGCCACTGCAACCTATGCAGGTTTATTGTAGCACTCCGAACCATGCCTAGAGGACCTCATCCAGTCTGGTCTTCCTAATCAGACTCTACAAATGGAGTACCGGCTCCTCCATGTACCTTGCAGGTCCTGGTTTGGTCTCTCCTAGCCTTGCATATCTGAGCCTGCATAGAGCTTCACACTCGCACTACACGTGTTTTGGAGTTTCCTTCTGACAGAACCTGCAACGGCTATTATCTGTCAGGCCGATCTTTTCCATGTGTCTGTTCATTCTACAGTGCCCCGTCAGCGGACCCACTAATATTCTTATCGTCTTGCGACTCCTTTTAAGTACAACTGCCGTGAATTTTGGGGAGCCGTGTTTTATGAACTGTTTGGCCTCTAGTTACCCCGGTGTTAGTAACCACCAGTTTAGAGATTGTTTATCTATCCAGCTTTTAACTGCCGTTTTGAAGACTCTTCCTGTTATGCCGTAGTAGGGCTCAGGCCCGAACGTAACCTTACTTGTGCCCCGTTTTGCAAGTTTGTCGGCTTCTTCGTTGCCTTGATGGCCTTCTTGTTCCGGAACCCACGCAATGGTGAGCTTATTGTTACGACCGACCTCTTCAAGAGCACTTATGCAGTCTTTAACTAGTCTAGATCTGGTCTTGTGTGCACTAACTGCTTTTAAGACGGCCTGACTTTTTTTTATGGGAGTAGCACACGCACTAAAGGGAAATCCTATGGCGCTCGACGAGCGGTGTGTGTGCGAAGATGTTGATTGACACGGTTCTTAAATAGTTGTAGGTTGTAATTAGTGGGACACATATGTCCTGGAAGTGAGTTCCACAGTGATGCAGTGCGCCAGACAAAGGAGTTCTTGTAAAACGATGTTCTAGGTGTTTCTAGTTGTACGACGAACTGGTGCGCTCCTGCCGTCTGTCGTGACTGTCTGACAGGAGTTGCCAGGGGCGGGATGATGCGAGCCAAATCCTGGGAACATCTGCCGTGAAAGTATCTGTAAAACAGAGACATCTCGGCCACATGTCTGCGGTGTTCCAGACTATCCAGATTCCGAGTCAACTCCGGGTCGCCGACGAGACGCACAGCTCTCTTCTGAATGGAATCCAGCAGCTTTAGGGTGTGCTTTGCTGCGGCACCCCAGATATGTGAGCAATATTCTAAGCACGGTCTTATTTGCGCTTTGTACAGCAAGAGCAACTGCTGCGGTGTATAGAGTTTTTTGTTGCGAAATAGCGCACCAAGCTTCTGGGAGGCTGATTTTGCGATTTTAGCAACATGGTCATGCCATGACATATTGCTGTTGACCGAGACACCCAGCAGTCCGATTGACGAGGATGAAGGAATGGTCGATCCTGCCATAATGATGTCAGGGCCCGCTGTATTGGCCCTCTTGGTAAACGTTGCTGCTTGGGTCTTTGCTGCATTGAATTGGACTAAATTTTGGTCGCCCCAAGTTTGAACTTTCTCCAGGTCTTGATTAATAGCTGTAATCTGCTCCTGTCTGCGGTGGTGAGTCTCAGTCGCTGGTAAGGGTTTTTCTGATCTAAAGTGGGAGGTAAGGGTACTGTCATCTGCAAAACTGTAAACAGGACTATTCGTTTCGATCAGCAGGTCATTAATATAGATGAGGAACAGAGTTGGTGAAAGTATTGCGTCCTGAGGCACGCCCGCGTTGATGGTGAATGTGTCCGAGATGTGCCCATCGACTGCAACGTGTAGGGATCGGTTCTTACGGAAACTGGCCAGCCAGCTGCAGAGAGAGGCTGGCAATCCGAAGGACGGCAGTTTGTTGAGCAGTCCGTCATGCCAAACTCTGTCGAATGCCTTTGAAATATCCAACGCAATCGCTCGAGACCCTCCGTAGTTTTCAATTGCCCTACTCCCAGTGACATATGCCAATATATCTCCTGTCGATCTCTCTTATTCTGTTGTTCTCGAGGTACTTGAGTAGTTGCGGGTTGACTACACGTTCCATGACTTTGGAGATTATTGGAAGCAAGGCAACTGGGCGATAGTTTGAGGGCGTGGTTTTCTTGCCTTTTTTTGGAACAGGTTGCACTCGAGCGACTTTCCAAGAGGATGGGTAAATCCCTTTTCCATAAGAAAGAGAAAAAAGCCTGGAAAAAACGGGGGTTAGTTCGTTGGCGCAGTTCTTTAGCACGATGGCAGGTATTCCGTCCGGTCCTGATGCCTTTTGCGTATCTAGTTCTTTAAGGATTTTGCGAATATCATGGTGATGAAACTTGACTTCTGCCATGGTAGTGTTGATGTTCGATATGGTGGGGAGAGTCTTGCCTTGGGGGACGTCTAAGGTAGTACGACTACGACTGTCGAAGTATATGACTACCCTCATTTTTCTAATGTTCAATTTCTCTATCTCCATGGCGCAGTGTTGAATAGGGAACTTGAAAATTTTGTTAATATATTTGCCTACCTATAGAGACAGCACACACCAAATATCAGCCCTCAAATCGCAATATTTAATTTGCAATAAACAATAATTGAAATTTTGACCGCAAGCTATTCATTTTAAACGACACGTGGCGTCACGTCGCTCGTTCGATCGGAAGGCAGTCATTGACATGTTATCTTAAAATGTCAGTGAAGGCAGTACGACAGCCATAAGTATTAAAATATTTACGTTTATTACTGCTTGTCGTTGAATTGCGAGGGTGTTTGTTAGAATTCGTGTTGATTTGTACTTTAATATGTGCTTTAATATTAATAATAATAATAATGGAAGCAACACAAACTTATTAACTAGTTTAGTTTTAACACCGCGAACTTCAGCAAAAGAAAAACTTTCGCCGTTTTTTATGTAAGACGCCACCATAAACATATCCACTAATGGTAAATTGTCAGACTGTCCTTTAAGAAAACCGGCATCAGTCATTTTGAAAGATTAAGAAAGTTCTGCTAAGACGTTCCCTGTTCTGCCGTCTGTCAGGCGCGACGACAAACGAGCTACTTGACGTACACAGCCGGTCCCAGCCAAGGACGGCGCGTTACAAGAATAATTTGAATTATGCAGTTTTTAATTGCTTATATTTATTACACAAAAATAAAAAATTAGTTTTTTTTTGGTACTTTTAATAGTATTAATCTATGCTTGTGAGTAATATTTATGCAAGTTCCCCATTGCCGCGACCTCTACTTGGAATACTGTGGCTTGACTGTCCATGTTTATTGAGATATTTGACCGTGGTCTGTGGACCCCGGCTCCTACCCCTTTACTGGTCTTAGAGCCGTCGGTACACCATGCTTGGTCCGCTTTTATAGCAGGCCCCCTCCCATTCTTCTCTGCCTACAATTGCTACTGAGAAGGGTCTATCAAACCAATAGGAGGGGGTTGTTTCGGCGAGTTTGCCAAATTGAATATGTAAAAAGTAACTACATTGTTTTTATGGATGTTTTTTAATTAATAATATTTTGCAAAAATTCGGAATACTTATGCATGTGTGTTGTAATAATTTCTTCACTAGCTGCCTAACTATATACGTTCTATAACTAATACTCATCACACTAATAGGCTATTATCAAATCAATCTTTCCCATCTGGCTCACCTAAAACATACACTTGGCAACACTATAGAAGTTTCTGTTGTTTGTTTACGATTGCATCAAGATGTGTTTACGTATTATTTTTTGAGTTTTAAGTGGACTTTTGTTAGGTTTTTAAGATATTTGTGGACAAAATGCCGGCTAAATGTGTCGTGTATACTAGTAAAAAAGTACATTACAACCAAAAAGAGAACTCAGAACGGTCTTTTCATCGGTAAGTATCATAATATTTAGCTTGTAGTATCATAACCTCAATATCATCCCATAGGCGTAGGCGTTGAGCGCCGAGCGGCTAAATCCCAAGTTGCGATGCGAAATACTGCGCGCGAAGCGACGGCGACGTTATGAGAATTACCTATCTCGTGGCGGTTCAGCAATTATATATTGTGCAACAAGTGTTGAAAATAACACTTTTCACACGCGTTGCATACTATACTTTTTCTACGACTGCAAATAATATTGAGATTATATAATATTTATTATAATATATAATATATGAAGCATCTTGTCTTTAAATTAAAATTTATAGTTTACAAAGACCATACAAACACTTCTACAGCAATTTGTGTAACTAGTTGATGGATGAATAGGTATTGAGATGCCAGGACTGGGACAACGCTCTACCTGGGGCGTCCTTTTAAGGTCTCCTCCCTCATTCTAGGGTTTCGCCCTTAATTTTTGTAGTTATTTTTTTCATATTTTTGGAAAAAGGCGCCATTCACCGGCGGCGGCGGTCTCCTCTTATGGCTTTGCCTTCCCTCGGGGGACCAATTTTTTACATATTCGAAAAAGGGAGCATCCGAGGGTGAAGCCCTAAATTGGGGCTCCTTGAGGAACAAAGCCCGGCGCCCATTTTTCAAACGGGGCCCTCGGAGGGGGTGAAGATTTTGAATGGGACCCCCGATGTGGGAGCCTTATAATTGACACATTTGAAAAAGGGGCCCCTGGGGCGAAGCCCTAAAATGGGGCCCCAGGGGGCGAAACCCTGGGGAATGGGGTCTATGGTACGGGAGTCCCATTTTTTACAGATTTAGGAATGGAGCCTCCGGGGGCGAAGCCCTAAAATTGGGCCCCAAGCCTTCAAAGGGGGCCCCTGATATGAGAGTACCATTTTGTACAGTTTGGGGGGGGGGGGGGGGGGTGAAGCCCTAAAATTGAGCCCATTTTTTTGAGATCTGGGAATGGGACCTCTGAGGGCGAACCTCTAAAACGGAGACGAAGTCTTTTAATCTAAATACCCGAATAAGCGTGTGAAAAGTATACTTTGCACACAATAATAACCCTACTGCAAAACAGTTTTAGGGCGCCTATAATAGTATATTATTTTATATGGAGGAAAAGTAATACTTTTCATGGCGCACTCGTGTTTAACAGCCGAACGGAGTGAGGCTGGTAATAGAGAGCAAGCCATGAAAAGTAACTTTTCCTCCAAATAAAATATGCTGTTTTTTCTTCAAATGTCGACAAATTAATGCAAAAAGTCTCTTTTTAATAGTAATAATAATTATTATTAAAGATAAGTGGGTTCGCAAGGCAGCTTAGACCGGTGCGGTGTCGGTGAATAGGCTCAGGTTGTTGCTATAGTAATGTAACACAAAGCTGTCAGTGGACACTGTCAACAATAATTATATTTTTAAAATTGCGTCTTCGATTGCGTTTTAATTCCGTATTGATAAGCAGTTATTGAGTAAGTTCGATTAAATAATAACCAATTTGTTCCTAAATTAGTGATTTTTAGAAATGCAGTCACACATTGAGTGATAAATACAAATTGTAGTTTAATAACTCTTGAGTTGTTGACGCTTATTTTGATGTTTGTTTGTATTGTATCTATGTTGCTATGATAACACTTTTACCTCCGCCGGCGGAAAAGTGAAAAGTAAAGCTCCGGCGGAGGAATAACGAAACTTCACTGCCGCCTACACAGTCGAGTAATGACGGATTTACTGACGTTTGAAGAAAAAAGACTCTTAACTCATATTGAAGTGAAAGATGCCGAAACTGACAATGCAACAGCAATCGATTCCACTTCCATTTTGCATTGCAGCAGCGGTGGCAAAAAACCAACAGTCACTCTAGATGGGGAAGATCTCTAACAATAGAGTACAATAAAGTCAGTGATCAAATTAAGAACATGTACTTTATTACATCGTCAGCTTGGCATATGACGACGTATTCTAACGATATTTTGTTAAATATATTGCTGGCTTTGTTACAATTTCTTTACAAAAATGTGTTACATGTCTGGATGTAATTTTAAATGAAGACTCGCCATCTTTGCTGCAAACCAAAAAGACCTTTGAGAATGCAAAAACGTGTAGTGCATCGAAGTTGGTCAATGAGATTTGCATTCTAGGGGAAAGATGTTTTCGAACTATAAATAAGGATATAAATATTTTTCAAATCCAGCATAACTTAATTGACACCTTAACACTGCTTTGAGGCATTTGCCTCTTACATGCTATGATCACTTTGGGGAGCATATATTAGATATGGAACCATTATCTGATCACTTTATAAATTTAATTAAATTGATATTAAAGAAGTATTTTGATATAAGGATACACCATGAAACTAGAAAAAGATTGGATGTAAATATTGGTGTTAGAGTTAGAAGTATGTTGACAAAAACTGTTTTATTCAAACATCAATGAGTAAATTAAAGTAAAATTAGCAGATTTATCATTATTTTTCATTATTATTTCTTTTAGAATTAGTTTTCAGGTAACTGTACAGGGTGTCCCAAATTCGAGCCTCATCATTGGGTTCTCGGGAACTAGAAGTGATACGAGGTCGGTTAAATGGAGGCAAAGTTGCGCGATTTGATGCTGATCAAGATGCCATCTTACAAGTTTAAAAATTCCGAATACTGCCGAAGATTTTTGGAAAAAAAACGAATATTTGCGATTTTGTTTTTATTTTTTTATGACTCTAGTTGAATAGATATAACAAAATAAATTTTACATTTTCATTGCTACTTTTTCTATTCTACAAGATGGTGTTATCAGTTTTTCAAACCGACCTTTCGTCTTTGAGCTGCCATCATCAACTTTGTTTTTTTAAATACGGCCCTGGATTTTTTATTACGGACTTTAAGAGCTTCTAAGGTCCTAGAATCAATGATGTATCGCACTTATTCGAAAATTTCAAATTAATGGCACTTTTCATAAGAACTCATGTGTTAGAGAGAGACAGAAAACAGATTTTTGGTAAGATACTTCATTGGTTTTGGGATCTTAGAAGCTCTTAAAATCCGTAATAAAAAATCCAGGGCCGTATTTAAAAAAACAAAGTTGATGATGGCAGCTCAAATACGAAACGTCCGTCGCGTCGGCTTGAAAATCTGATAACACGATCTTGAAGAACAGAAAAAGTAGCAATGAAAATGTGAAATTTATTTTGTTATATCTATTCAACTAGAGTCATAAAACAATAAAAATAAAATCGGGAAAATAATAGGCGGGGAACCGTCCACTGGCCACCGAACAGCCCAGATCTAACGCCCTTAGATGCTTTTTTGTGGGGATATTTAAAAACAAAGTTTATGCTCAGAGAGGTGCCATTATTGAAGAGCTCAGGGTGAGAATTGTATACTATATAAACGACCTTAACCAGAACAATCCAATTTTTATTACCCATGCAACAAATAAATTAGAAAGCGACTTCCGAGATTGTATCAATAGTGGGCATATTCAACAATAATTGAAATACTGAAGTTTTTGTTATCAAACATGTTAAGATACGAATTTGTGTATAATAATAAACAATGATTTATTTTATTTAAATCAACTTTTAAAGTTAAATAGCTCAGAAATGGCTTAAGCAAATGTAGACAAATTATATATTTTTGTAATCGGAGAACAAAGATGTTTCGTTCTGAGGAGAAATATACAGGGTGTACCATTTAAAAAATATATGTTTTTTTGTTTTTCACACTTTTGCAACACCCTGTATAGACAAAAAAATGTTTTCTGAGAACTACTTCTCAATCATTACAACTTTCCTATTTACATATTTTTTCTACACAGTGCCACAAAAAAGTTAAAGGGGGTGGGAAAATATAAAAAATGACCCTGTACCTATATCATTTAATTTAAAGTAAATATTTTTTTTGAAAACTACATTGAATTAACCAAATCCCATCGTCATATACCGATCGAATCGTTTTTCCAGTGTTTTAAGCAGGAATGAAGTTAGACTTATTATTGGTCCCTACGACTTTGGCCTTTGGCCAGGTGTCCTGCCTATTTTTGGCAAAAAGACGACCTTTGCCATACCGCTGGCGTGTGGCCCCACGCTATGCATGCTCTGAGTATCTTGCAGATGTATGACATTATAACTTCAGAAGTGGCGACTGATTTCCGATAGGGATATCTAACTCAGTTTTTCTTATACTCTACCATTTGTAATTCATTTCTGTTTTAAACCACACACTATAATTGAAAGATTAATCGAATACCTACTTACCTGTATGAAGATTAATCGTAATTTTCCGAGCTTGTCTTCCGATATGATTACATTGTAGTTTCTGAATCACCATACCCATCGACACGTTTTTAAAGCATAAAGTTTTTTATCCTCAACCCGAGTCTGCTATCGCACTTCGATGCTTACTCATTCTGTTTTAGAGCAAAATTGCCCGCCTAAGGGCATGTGGTTGGGAGGGTTGTAATCATATCGGAAGACAAGCTCGGAAAATTACGATTAATCTTCATACAGGTAAGTAGGTATTCGATTAATCTTTCAATTTTCCATCGCTTGTCTTCCGATATGATTACATTGTAGCTGTTTAAAGCTAGATGGTGCAATTTTGCATTATTCTACCTTCAATCCTGAGAATACCACAAAAACACAATTAAGGCAGCAAAGTCGTTCAATTCAACTCTATTTTAAGTATGACAAAAAAAATCAATGAAAATTCTATCCCATAAATTCCTTAACCACTTAAAAATTAAGGGTGCCTATTCTAGATAAATAAACATATTTTATAATATAATATATTATTGATATACAATCAGAGCAAAACAAATATAATAAATTGAACCTTAGGCAACGGAATACTTAAAAGGCTACCTATTAGGGCTAAGATATACCCAAATTTAAAATTTTATTGGCAGATATGTCAGTGGGCGTACCTAGAGGTCGAGTATAGAATCTGAAGAAAGTGTCAGAATTTTAGGACTCCACCCTGCTATATTCTTAATGACATTTAGGTTTATGTCAAACTTAAAGGCTGCTCACGTGCCGGCGTGTCTTACACTATATCCGGTAAAGACGTTAACGTTCATTCCATACCATTGTTTATTAAAATTAAGTTGATCCACCTACTCAAGGTTTGATGAGTTATTGCGTGGTGATTTTGTTTTTTTTTTTTTTTTTGAGAGTTAAGAATAGGGATGTAATTGGAACGAATGTGCACGGTGACTTTAATGCACTGTTTTATAGAATTTGCGACATATAATAGGTAATTCTGATTTTTGAAAATATGAAAAATGTGCTGGCTTTTATAGGGAGCTGAGGTTTAAATTTTTTCCGAAATCAATTTTGAGTGTAGAGTCTCTATTATTGTCGATCGTAATTTTGCTTAATATTTGGATCCGATGTGCTGAACTTAGTGCCATAAGTGTTTAGTGTTACCGTTTTCTTTTTAGTTTATCAAGTGATAGAGATTGTAAAGGGTAAAGTGTTGATACATAAAGTAATACAGGTTCAACGTTCCATGTAAAATCGTATTTAGGTTTAGGGGGCTTTAACTTGTAGCCTCCCTTCAAAAATCTTTTTATTATATTTTA
This sequence comes from Pissodes strobi, assembly GCA_016904865.1. NCBI lineage: Eukaryota > Metazoa > Arthropoda > Insecta > Coleoptera > Curculionidae > Pissodes > Pissodes strobi. The sequence goes on along the minus strand of MU187242.1, from coordinate 58,260 downwards.
ATCCCTATCCCCGATCTATAGGTACTTATCAAGACGTAAGAAGCTCCTTTGTTCATTTCGCGAACTAAAAAGTCCAGATAAATGTTTAAATTATAAGTAAAGACATCGAAATTTCGCTGTTACAGAAATTATAATACCTACTTATTAAAACAAGCGTTGTATGTTAAATATTAATTAACAATTTGTTTTAATAAAAATATTTATAGGTACGCCTATGTTATTAAGTTAGTAACAGTTTAGACAGTAGGATAACGTTGACAGTGTTGTAGTTAGATATATTTTATATATCGTTGCAATATTATAAATACATAAAGTAAAAGTACTAAAAGCCGGTGTTTTATCAACACAGAACAAGCAATAACCAATTTTAAAATCACAACATTGTACTGTTTTCAAGTTCCTTCTGAGATGGATGCAAACATTATTGGGATGGCGTGACCGGAAATGCTTCTTTGAAGAAATGCTTCTCAGACAGTTTCCTTGCCACCAGGAAAAATTTTCTGTCTAACAGATGAGAGTCTCTATAGAGAGTAACTAATTTTTACTCGATTTAAAAGTCAACGGTTTCCCAACTAATAAACTAGGAAACACGGTATACCAGGGCTGTACTAGCCACCAATATTCCGGTGGCATCATCATTTTATCTAAAGCCTTAAATAACATAGAAAACAAGGGAAAAGCGTAAAAATACTCATGATGCCAAGAAATTGTAAATGCATCGACAACTGTGGAGGTTGAATCCGGAAACCAGGAACAGGCATTTTACATTAAAATAAGTTGCAAATAAATCTAACCCCTTATTATTTTCTGATATACCTGCTTGTTTAGTTCGTAGTCTGTTTCAATGGAAGTTTGTCTTGATGCCTTGTCGGGTTCCGTTTTTCTTTTGAAGCGATATAAGATGCGAAGAGTGTTATACGTTTTGTTCACGCTAGTTTAAAATTTGAAAGGTTATATTGGTTAAGTTGCGATATTTTACGCTTTCCCCACGATTAATGCAGGATATTGCCGTCTTATCATCGATTCTAAGTAAGACTCTAATATTTCCATTTGATTTAGTAAATAATTGTAAGCCATGACAAGCAGCTTTAACTTCAAGGTAATTAATATGGTTAGACTTGTCTGCTTCTTCCCAAAACTCGCGACATTTTTGGCCGTTACAATAGGCACCCCAGCCTGTAGGAGACGCAGACGCATAAAAAAAAAAAACAAAATTCCAATGAAAACGTACTAGGCTTCATATTTACAGTATATTCTTGATTGTCTATCCACTAGCTAATAATTTGCTTTGTATCTTTTAAAATTAATATTCTGTCATGTAGGACTTTCCTTTTAAGGCCTTAAATTTTGCGTGACCTTGTCTTTTGATACTATGACGAATCTGATGAACGGCAGGAGTCACTGCTACCAAAACACCAATAATTTTTGCAAAATCTCGAATCGTAGTAACTGACTTGTTAATATATTTTTTAATTGCCTCTTTTATTGAATTCATTTTCTTAAGAGGTAAAGAAACGGTCGAGGAAACGGTCCTCTGAATTATTTAGTCAAAACAATTTACACCCTGTAAAGTATGCAGCTATTTTGCAAAAAATAAGGAGTCCATGATTAGAGTCTTAATTAAATAGGTCCACGACCATATTAAAATATATACTGTTGGCTCACAGCCTTTTAATCGTTTAAGTGATGATAGAATTTAGTGAATAGCCCACGGCTATCCCTCAGAAAGTATGGCCCACGGCGTTAATGCCAAATATGTTTTGCCATAACATCCTGTAAAGTATGCAGCTATGTTGCAGACAATAGTCTGCGGGTGATATTTTAGTCAAAACAGCTGTAAAGTACACAGCTATTTTGCAGACCATAGTCTGCGGGTGATATTTTAGTCAAAACAACTAGCACCCTGTAAAATATACAGCTATTTTGCAGAAAATAAGGAGTCAGTCCTTGATAGCAATTTTAATTAAATAGGTCCACGACCATACTAGAAATATATACTCTTTTTTGTCCCTATTGGAATTGATTATTGCTGCATAAACAGGGGAAATATTATACACACAAAATGAATCTGATTATCATTTGGCGGTGACAAGTTTGAAGTTGGCATATTAAACGATCACTTCTTAGAAAGTCAATAGCCAACTTTTAGTGGAGAAGTCGAATAGTTAGGTCCTCGACCCTAGGCTTAATCAATTAATAATTTAT